>JANHGN010008328.1:123163-136816 GCA_024605025.1 Megaceryle maxima
GCAGACTGATTACTACTTAGGCCACATTTTTCAAAAGCAGAAGGTGGCACACAAGCATGTAGATGCCACTGCATGCCCAGCACACACGTTTCTAAAATTACCATAACCACTCACCCTGATGGGATGACTGTGCACACTGGCAGCACCACAGTGCCCCACTGCAGCACATTTTCCCTGTGTGTGCATGCAGATCATGATAACCACGTGCACAGCTACAGCAAATCATCAGTGGGATTTTTTTCCCCCTTAGCACAGATCTCAGGCCTCTACTTTTGAAAAACTGCTCACTTATGTCTTACGATGCATTTTTACCTGATTGGCAGAGAGAGAATTAATTAAACAGAAACCAGGGCTTCCAAACTAAGATATAATTTTTGAAGCCACAATTTCTGTTACTTTTTATTACCTTTACCTATGTTTTATATGGCAAAGGGTCAGGGAACAACAGATGCAGCTGCTGTACTGGGTGGCTTAGTAAATGAAGTGAGCTTCTGCAGAGAAAAGCAGAAGGATGTTAGAGGACGAGTGAATTCTCTTTAAAAGCCAAATGAAGTTTTGAGTCACTGATGACTCAGGTAGAACTCCAATTTAATACAGCATCTCTAAAATATAACCTCTTCTAGAAAAGCCAACAATAATCAACTGGCCAAATACACTCAAAAGAGAGAGGGAAAATTCTGAGTAAGAGTACAAAAATGAATCATTATTCTGATCATGTTTTTGTTATTATTTTTGCAGATGAATCTGAAAGCTCTTAGGACTCAATTAAGTTACCACAGCCAATAAAGACAAAAAGCAAAATCAGGGCAGATTTCTACCTAGACACCATGGTGATGGGCACATTAGAAATGAGGTAGATTAGATAGATGAACTAGACAGACATATCTAACTGTCCTCCAGTGCACTCATTTGTTTGACAGCCTGGAAAATGCCAACATTCCTGGGATTAAATGAAAATAGAAAATTGCATTTTCTCTGTAAAGTATACACAGAACTTTGCTATGTCAGTTTCTCTTTGTTAAAATAAACCAGGGCCAAACCACGACCTCCCAAGCGACCCAAAGCACAGTAAGATAAATGGAACAGTAACCAAGATGCAACCAACTGAAAGCCCTTACGTTGCTATACTTTTACCCCAGGATATTAGTGGAGTGATATAACCTGCACACACTTTGAGACATTAATTTCTCCTGAGCTCAACACCACCAAAAATGCTGAATTGTCCATCTTTCATTTCTGCCTTGATAACATATTTCTTTTCTTCCGCCTTCCATCTATGTTACCTTTATGGGTGGGCCAAACATTTCTTTTTTTCTGTGGTGCCTTTTCCCCCCCACTTTGTTCTTCAAGAAAGTAAAAGTAAACAAGTTTCCTGGATATAAAAACAAAGAACAACAACTGGAGTGATTCTCCCCAGAGGTTTCTGGTCCAGGTTGCAGACGTGTCTTTGTGGCTTTTGCTTCAGCTCACAGGAAAACACACATATACACAATGACACACGTTTAACACTTGTGTTCACATTCAACAGCTCCATATTTTTTCCTAGAGCTGGGACGTGAACACAAGTACAGAGATAGATTTGGCAGTGTACAGTTTGGCAACCTCAGAGCCGGATCCTGCTCTTGCCCACTCCAGCTTTGACAGAAGCGCCGGCTGCAGCCCAGGGAGCTGTGTGACATCCCAGTGGTGTTGGGGAGAACAGAATCCAGCTCCTTGTGACAGTTTTCCCCACACAACATCACAATCAGCCAAACACATTTGTAATCTACTGCAGCTGGTGTTTCTATAATTGATAGAGATATAAAAGCCCTTTTTGCTAAAGTTGTACTTTTTTTTTTTTTTTTTCTTGGGGGAGTTGTGAGAAAGCAGCTACAAAAAGCAAGCTTTAAATTTCGGATAATGTAGCTCCCTTTAGAATCCTGAGCTTAAAGTAAGTAGTTACGAGTTTTAGCAATGCAAAAAAAAAGGACCTAAAAACAAACATTTATTTTACTTGACGTAGCAAAACAGTGGATTAAAAAGTTAAATCAATGCGCCGTCTGAATGGTTCCTGCTGTAGCTGCAATTTCAAATGAAATAAGAATGTTATAAAATCTCGCACATATTAGGCACATTTGGAAATGTCTCCTTGTAACTGTTCTTTAAGTGTTCTGTCTATGAGCACTAACAGGTCACTGCACAGGAAATGCAAAAATATGTTACATTTTAATCGGGGCATATAAAACACTGTCTAGAATGTTACATTGCCCTTGGGAATCTGTAGTAAGCGGGGGAACTTTTACAAAGTCCAGGTCATTCTCCCCATTACATCACTGTAAAAAAAAAAAAAAAATTACTAGGTTAAATTATATAGATGTCATATATTAGAACTTTCCCAGTTGTAGGATAATGGCTAGAGATGCTTATTTCCTTGGAAAAACTCATAATCACTTCCTTGTTTCCCTGTACATACTTTGTATATTGAAAATATTGCATATTAAGTGAATCAAAAAGTTTCCAAACAATTATAATGCAAAAGGACAAATATAAAAATGAGACATTCTGTATACTCACTGTAACAACAAATTTCAGCACTTTACCCTCACACACACACACACACACACACAGAGACACAAATTGAAAACCTGCCTGGCTATACCTCATAGGTGATAAAAAAAGAAAGGAGGGATTTTAGCTGAGATGTTTGGGAATGATTAAAGTAAAATGTCCCTAATCCAAACAAGTGGAAACACATGTTGATGGCATCATAACATCCATCTGCCCCCCTGCCCCTGTAAATATTTCTCCAAATTATTTATCTCTTTTTAACTCAAATCACAAGTTTATGAAATCTCTAATAAGTTCACAGAAATATAAAAGTAATGCAAGGGTGACCGTTTTCTAGATTAACATTCTCAGGATTTTAGGTATTTAATGTACAGTTTTGGAGGTGAACACAACACTGTACAATATCTTGAAGGCAACCTGCTCTGCTCTTCACTGGTCTTGGTTCAAGTTTTGTCACTAACTTTCAGGTAACAAATATGTAATTTTTATGAAAAATCTCCCATGGGGCAGCAAAAGAAATAAAGTAAAAAAAAAACCAACCTGCCCCAAGTAAACCAAAGTCGCAAGGGCCCAGCACCCGCTGAGGTAAATGGCAGTTACTCGCACAGTGACACAGGATCAGCCCTTTGCAATTTGCATGTTGCAGCATGAGAAGAGATCTCAGACTAACAGGCCCTTTTTATCTAAACAGATATCTGTGGTTGAAACTCCTGGCATTATTCTTTGTCTTTTCTCCGAGCTGCTTGCTTTTGTACAACAGCTACTTAACTGCCAGTAATTTCCACGCTTTGTTCCGGCCTACCTGTGGCCCTACGCTCCCCAGGCCCCACGCCATCGCCTGCCCGCTGACCAGGCGGTTCCCACACACCCCCATACCTCCCAGATGCCCTAGATACGATTGTTATACATTCTATATGGCTTCCACAAACCTCTCACTGTGCTGTCTGATCTCTTCGATGATTCTCACCAGCCAGGGTGCAGCCCCTAGACTTGCTGCCCACGTCTCCTCCAGCCTCTGAGAAGGGAATTGGACTTTCCTCGTTTCCATGGTGTCTGCACTGGCCTCATGGCCACTCCTGAGCTGCCCTCGCAATGGCTCGGGGACAGGACATTGCCACTACCATCTAACAGACTGGGGGGCACAGCTCTGGCAATTTTTAAGCAATTTTTTCTACTTTTTCCAGACAGAAGGAAGTCCCCTGGGTCTGAGCGCCCACCTGAGGAGCATCAGGCTGGCTCTCACCACAGGCTGGTGGCTCCTCAGGCTCCCACACAGACCCAGCAGCCAAAGGCCCTACGCAGGACACCCTGTCTCCCAGCTGAGGCAGATTAATTTCCTGCACACATCCATCCTCTGCTTGTGCTTAAGCCAGGGTCCAGACAGGCTTTGAAAAGCAAGGTGAGGAAAGTAAAGAACTGCACATGTAGAACCACATTTATTTCCACCCAGGTCTTAATCTGGAAAGAAACTGTTGAATGCATTCACCGCAAGAACTAATACCGAATGTCATGCTCTACACTGACCAGGCACCAGAGTCAAGCGTACATTTTTACCACCATTTTCTACAAATATTTCATAATTTTGTGCTCTCTGCTTCCGTCCTTACCCCTGCTCCCTAAATTTCCCTGCTTCCCATCTCAGGAGGGCTCAGGCTCCAGATAAATACACAAGACAGCCCATTTCCTCATTCTCCTTTGACTGCTCAGACTATCACTGTCCCTGCAGCAGGGAAAGAAATTGTCCTAGTTATCCACAGCTAAAACATATTTTAAGGGAATGTAATTGAAAAAGAGAAACCAAGAAGAGAGCATGCGTGGTGGAGATGGCACATCAGAGAATGCTGTGTCACCTTCTAAAAATTTGTTGGCAACAGCAAATTTTAGACTTTGTAAGTCAGATAAATTTGTGTGGATTTTCTCGGGGAAAGCAGAAGATATCTCTGAAAAATGTTCACGTCACTGCCAGAAAGCACAGTGGTCCCACAGCTTTGAAATAAACCCTGCTGTACATCTTTTAATATTTTGCCAAAGAACCTCCTACCCTAAATTACAGAAAAAAACTTTTTAAGAAAGGAAATATAGATTTTGATAATGGAAATGGTTGCTCTGAGTAGCTCAAACCAGTAGAAATCACCCCTCTCAACAGAAAACCCCAAACAACCATGACTATAGGAGCTGTTACGCCTATAATGTAGATGTTATTGTTGCCCTGCCCAGGGCTACACAGTACTCCAGCATCCATACAACAACTTCTCTCAAGGCCTCCACTGATTTTCTGTTCATTTCAAGATCTTCCCTGGTTTTTTGCCCCCTTTTTGTTATCACATAGATGAACTTTTACCATATTAAAGGGCTGCCAGGCAGATGAAGGGACTGAGCCCTGGCAGCAATGCTGGCTACTTGTTCTGCACCATCCACAGCATATTGCCTCTCCAGTTGAAACAATCCATTTGGCTAGAGGGATCATCAGACAGAACCAACAAAATAAATCTGTAATTCTGAACACAGAAAAGGTTGACGATTTGCTCTGTGTTATTTGAGCTGTTTTTTCTCATGCACAAGAAAATAACAGGCCGAGGCTACAAAATCCAGGTCTTGAGTCCCTGATTCAGAGGGGCCCTTATTCTTAAATTTCATCACAGACTTAAAAAATTATAGAAACTCCTTTTTAATCATCAAGTATTCAGCCGCTCATTACAGATATATGCTTTAATGATGTGTCCTTAAATTTTGGTCTAGTTTTAAAATTACAATTTCCTCAAACTCAATACAAAATCCAGTGTTGTGCAATGGGGTCCCATAATTCCATTCAAGTGCTTTTTCAGTTGTAAGGTATGTTTCAAATACAAAATTTAAGGAGTTTGCTATGTCAGGTGATGTTTTTTGTTAGCTTTTGACAAGAGAAAATATTTAATACCCTAATTTTTTTTCCTGCTCTGAGTATTAGTTTAATTGTCACAAATAATTAAATGCTTATGAGTAAAAGACATCTTCAGACATTTTGACAATACATATTAAGAGACGCTTTAAGGGAAATCTGCACAGATCGGGTTTTATTTGTTATGCTAAACGATGATGCATTCTGATTGCATTTGTTCCTTATTTGTGTGTGCAACAGGAGATGTACTGTGAATGATCTGTAAGGAATAAAATGACAGTGTTTGACAGGCTAGGAAATGTCTGGGCAAGTATACAGGATAAGGAGCCCTAAAAGGGCATCGTTTACAGAGGGGCAATGGGATAGAGACACTCCCTTCAATCTAAAGCAATGAAAGGCACCAACAACTAAATTACAGTTAATAACAGTAAGAAATAAACATAAATTATGTATATAAGGCTCAAGCTCAAGGACTTTGGACCACTAAAAATATATATTATTATATCAATTATCAAAGAGAGACAAATTCCCATCCTGGGAATTTGCATACATACTATAATAACCTACTATTCAGAAATAGAGGCAAGCATTAATTTCCACATGAAAAGGAGCCATGGGAGAGCTTCCCAAGTCCCCAGCTCCAGAGAAGAAAGCCGTACCTGGTGATTCAGCACCGAACCTCTGTTTGAGAGGGTAGCAGGTGGTCTCCCAGGTTTGGCAGATTAGCCCTATATTACCCAAGATTTATTCTGAGTTCCTGTCAATATAATGGCTGAAATGACCATTCCTGAAAGGTAATATAGTGTGAAAATAAACATAAACAATCCTTAATGAATCCATAGGCTATTACTTGCATCATATTTCTTCTATAGGCAATACATATATCTCCACTTTAGAAAAACAACACTGCCCTTGATCGAGGCTTAACAATTGCAGTTTACACAAGGGAGGGAACTGAGAAAGATCCATGGGAACTGCTTGGTGCTAAAAGCTTTTGAAAATTCAAGTCTCTCTTCAGTTGTCCATGTACAGATGTTAGAAGCTGACTTAAAAAATTCAGAGTCTCAAACGTTGTTACTAGAGATTTCCAACCACCTCTGGAAGTCTGGGTGGAGGAAAAAAGTGTATGTCCTGTTTAGCTGCAATTAGATCAGGTTTTTTGTATTTCTCAGGGCAATGCATTGTATACTGTCAAGAAGTACAAAGCTAGATCCCAGGTCTGACAAAGAAATGTAGAATGGTACATGGGCAGAAAAGTAAACAAATTCTCTGGTCTTGAAACTTATCACTGGCCAAAAACACATGTAAGTATAATTTAGGGAAAGCAAAAGACTTAAATTATTCTGCCTAAAACTATAGCCTACTAAAATTCCCTTGGGTTGTTAACTGAGTTAACAGAGCTTTGCTTTCTCTGTGAGTCTTCTCACTTTTGGGAGCTCCTAGACACGAGCAAAGTGCTGCCTCCTCTGCCACAGGGAGTTGCATGGAAGGGATGAAATGGCCGACTTCCCAGTGTCCCAGCTGGGCTGCTCTCCTCACCCCATGCGGTGATGTGATGTCTTGATCACATGTGGATCCTTGAGCATCCGACCTGGCTTTCTCTCCTAGAAGTGCACTATATATGTGATATAAATGTGATCTAGCACCTAGAGCAGAGAATTAGGAGCAAAGGCAGTTTGACCTTGAGCAAATCAGCTAATACCTCCTGGCTTCAATCTGCCTTTCTGTAAAAAGGGGAAAAACATTCTACTTCGCTGGGGTTATTCTGGGGAGTACACAGCATTAGTAAGAAATCCTTGGAGGAAAGGTGCTATGTGTGAAGAAACAGTACACCACTTCCTAACAAAGCACAAATCTACAAGCAGAAGCCATGCAGCTAATCAAAAGTGCTAGAAAGCTTTGAATGTTTTTAACGCTACAGATGATCAATATAACTACTTAGCTTCTTTCTCCTTTCACATGTTAATTTAATACTACTTGTAGTGTGCTTATAAATGTTGTGACATAGTTGAAAAAGACATAAAAAAATTATTTTGGTAGACCAATGTACCAGCCTGCATAATGTTTCTTCAATACAAAACTGTACATCATGAGAGGATCCAGCTCTTTTCTGTGAAGACCACTCACACTGTGGGAAGTAAATGAGTTCTTCTTATATGTACAAAGAAAATTGCAGACCTTATGAATTGTGGTGGTGATTCCCAGCGTAATTCACACAAAATTATTTATATGGAAAATTCAGAGTGAAATCTTTCTACCAAAAAAAATACTACTCTGTCCAACTGGAGGGTGAGTGATAGAAATAGGCTTGTTGTCTGCACATACCAAACTGCACTTATGTGCAGATTTTAATTTCAATCTCCTGTAAGCAAAGTTTCACTAGAAAAAAATCTTTGCTATCAAGGTATTCCAGAGAATTTAATTCTTTTCATTAAAAATGAGAACTGTGTGCTGCTCCTTTTTCAATATAAATTCTGCACAGATTCTACGTAAACAGACAAAATATCACTTGAGCAAGGTTGCTTTGGGAATATGTAACAGCATTTTTTAAGTTATGAATGCAATATCGAATGAGATTTACTACAATTTAAGATAAGTGGTTCTTAATTTTATGTGAACAGAGAGACTTAAAAAGCAACCAGAAAGAGTTCCGATTATATTGTGCAAGAATATTAGGCCTTGTGCAAAATTGCCCTTTTTCTCTTTTACATGCATAAAACCAAGCACAACAGGCTTTTCAATTAAATGAGTCTTTCGAGAGACATGCAGGAAGAGCCAGAAAGCTCCTTAAAACTTTATTGCTTTTTATCTTTGTCATGTAGGGATGTGTATTAAAAATGACCTATTCTTTCCAGTACACCATCCTTCCTGCAAGCTTTTTCTTCTTGTTTGACCTAGTGATTTTAAGGGTTTCCCAAAGTAGGAATGGAAGGGTTGATCTGGATTAGTTTCCCCCATATAATCAGTAATTTTGTTTTTCTATGGCCATGTAGAGATAAGGATGCTTCTCATAGTCTTTTTAGCATCGTGAGTAACCTTAATGAGCCTCAGTATCATTAGATGATAGCAGGTTGCAGAACACAGGGAGACAAGACACAGAAAGGAGTAAGATACAGCTGTAACAGATACAAGCCATGGAGATGAAAGACAGAAGTCAGCATCTCATTTGCATTAATACAATAAAAATACAGCATAAATGTTGCTACTCGTAAATTTTTTTTCAATAAAGTTGAGCCTGATTATATCTGGAAAAAAGGTAGGCTGTGCATTCCTTGTAGGTCTTGCAAGTGTTTAGACATTAAAGAACAGATACTGGCTATTAACTTTCTAGATTTAATTGCCACTAAAAACAATTTCCATGAAACTTCAATTGAAAGCCACTCCTCAAGAACTGACGGTCTGATCTCTTGAAACTGCTTTGTTTATAGCAATACAAATCCAGAACTACTATTCACATAACTCCACTCCATCATTATGGTATGTATTTTGTTTACTGGTATTATGTGTGTGTACGAATATAATTATATACGCAGACACATACACGAGTTCATCATCAGAGTAAGTCAGAAGGAATATTGCCAACCTTGATTATTCAAAAATCATGAAGAACAACCTCAAAAATCATGAGACTAGCTGAAAATTATGAGATTTTTAAAAACAGTCACTTTGAGAATTATTGCATTTTTCTACAGGCATAAGAACTTTTAGGCTGCATGTTTTCAAGCTCCTTAGCTCTCCATAGCAAGGAGTTTAAAATAAATTTTTCTTTTAAGATGCATATTGGGCACTTGCATAATCACCAAACTCCAGGAGCTGGAGGTTTAAAGTAAGTAAACACTAAAAAAGGACTTTCAGTGGAAACAACTCCTAACATCACAGGAGTTTTAACAGTTGGGCAAATATAGGTGGAATAATAAAAAACTGCTTAAACAACAGAGCTTTCCTGTTCCTGTTAATAAGAATAGTGCATCCCTCTCGCAGGCAGGTGCTTGTCTCTCCTTTTTGCAGGTAGGCATGTGTGCATACCTGAAGAGGATCTGTTTCCAACACATTTAGGGCTGTTTGCTCTATTTAACTGTGGAATTTTACCAATACTTTTGGCCTGTCAGGTGCTGTACATTTTAAATAATGTATTGTCCACAACTGTATCCTGTAATGTTGAACCTATTGTGACTTTCTTTTTCCTAGTGCAAGGGGGAAAGGCAGTCCTTTTAGGGGAACAAAGATTCTCTTTATTTTTCTAAATGAAACACTTAATGCAACACTTAAATCATAAGACCAGTTTTTCCACTTCTTTTTGCCTGAAAAACGGATGGAAAGCCGGCAACAGTTAAAGAGGGATGTGTAAATCTAATGGGAAACAGTGTACTTCTATGATGTGTTTCTCCTTGAAACCTTAAAAAATACACGGTTTGCTGTCAAGGTATTTCTGAGTTGCAGAAGCCGTTATTATAACATGGTAAAAATGACTCGGTGCCAAGATCCAACAGCCTCAAGTGAGAGGTCACCTTAATGAGAAAGAACTGATTTTAGTCCCTGAAGCTACACAGAACTTTTAGGGTTCTGATTTGAAAAACTGTGTGCATTTACTTGAAAGCTGCTGCTCATGTGCACAACATTAACATTGCACATTAAAAAAGGATTCTTTAAAAGACCATACCATCTACTGGCATCGCAAAACAGTGTTCGATAATTAACACAGAGAATGGAAATGTGTTTGAGAAGTGAAGTTAGCTGAGCAAGCCAAATATCTCAGTCATACAGACTTCAGAAAAGAATAGCATGCATCCATCAGTAACACAAGTTACAAGCAGAACTCTCCATAGATTTAAAGCTTAAAGGTAGAATATTGTCCCTATTCAGAGGCAAAATGTTACTAAAGAAATGTGTATGTTTGATTTAGTAGCTAAACAGCCCAGTCTTACATAGAAAGTCTTTACACAGGCCAGTTACCCACTGAAGCAAAGTGCTGAGTAAGAGCTGTGGAACGGGACCCACTCTCATGTAAATTATTGTAATTAAATAGGTAATGAAAAATCACTGCTCTTGCACAAATGAAATGTAAGACTTCAGCTGAGAGTGTAATGTGTTTCCAATTGACTCCTGTATCAGATTCAGAGACAGATGAAAATGTCTCTCTGCTTGCATGAGCACGCTTTAGAGGTGAAACTTCACAAACACTTTCATTTTGCAGAGAAGAGGGAAAAACAAAGGCTTATTTTAGCAGTAAAGTCAATAAGATCCCCCCTTTTTAAGGCGTAATATGGTACACACATGTGTCAACCCGAGAGGCATTAAATAGAATTTGAATAATATTCCTTTGCATTTGCTAATAATACGTCATTCAGTAGAAGAACCAGGCCTGATTCTCCCCTCCACTAGCTGACATGGTATTTTTTTTACATCTGAGCTCTTAAGATCTGCACAATAGCTTAACACAATAAGTGTTTAGCCTCTGGTTCCAACTGTAATTGATAGAGTACAGTTCCATTCCCTCTGCTGCTGCTAAGTTGGGAATTGCAGCCACAGCAACTGACAATTTTTTTTTTTCTGTGAGTCTGGAGTTGCTCTCTGGGAGTGATGTCCTCATCGGGATGGGAAGTAAAAGCATGGGAGAAAGGCACACCCTGTGCTACGGAGGAACTCCAGGGACCTCTTCTAAGGGAAACATTTACTTGAGGTGGGTGCTGCAAATGAGAGCAAAAATCAGGAGAAGAAAGCTCTGGAGGAAATACCAAAATCCTGCCGTTTTGAAGAAAATGGGCTTTTCAATTAGAGAGCACAGAAGACGGAGAGCGTTGATGCAAAAGAATTTCTGACAATGAACATGTTTTTTAAAGTGCTATAAGATTGTGCCATTTACCGATGGAAACATTTATTTCACAGTCACAGGGGCTGAACTCTTGGTGAGTCCCGCTCTTTATATAGTGATAATATACTGTGCTTTGGTATGCGAGAATAAAATTGAAATACGGAAACAGTAACTAAAATGAACGTGATTTCATTTCAGATTGTCCCATTCAGGCCTGAGTTTTGTCATGGGAAAAAAATACATAGCAGCTTTGGGCTAAGGATCCGATTCCAGAATTTAATGCAGATGGCGACTAATTTTGGTGCTTCTTTAGTTGCAAAAGTACCTATTTCGGAATATAATTAATTAACCAGGATTTAAAGGCTCCTCTTGTTTGTGAACACCTTGGCTTTTTTGTCATCTGTCAGCACTGTGATGTGCACAGTAACTGAAAGGTTCTGAGGCATGAGCTATTTAGGTGGTTTTGATGTACACTTGCTTTTCTGGAGGATGTTTAAACAAAGCACTGCTGCCATTTCTACAGTTTCATTCAGTACTGCTTTCTTGGAACCTGCTTCTATTGCCCCTGTAATAAAGGACACAAATAATACTCAGAAAGCCACAACATTTGTGGTTATAAATACATGTATATATCGCTTCCTTTCATCACAGAAATACACATATCGGACCTAGCAGGTCATTTACCCTGCTCTCTGCAGAAGCAGAATTTTACTTTCTAAATATGTTTCTGTTTTAAATAACCTTTTACTACTATGGTGCAAACTGCAGCTTTAAAGTACTGTCTGCTAATCATCTTCTGTTTGCTGCTCTATGAGGAATCTTCACAGAACAAGACTGTGTTATTCTACAGCTCCAATAAACAAAATAAATGCAACTGATAGCTGGTTCTGATGTAATTTTCCTGAGCTTTGGTTCTTAGATAGCCTGCTGGAGCTGAGAGAGAAAGAAAAGAAGAAATGTGAAATTGCAGCCGGAAAAGGCGTTAAGTCCAGATTCCTCTTTGCAGGCTTTAAAAAAGCAAACTAGCAATTCATGATCACAAAATAAAATATGCACATTTAAACAAGCTGCAGGGGAAAGGAGAGTTTAATCCAGTGAAATTGTGTTTGAAAGCTATTTCATACCCCTAGGAATAAAATCTGAATAGCAATTCTACTTTGCTCCCACCCTTTTTCCACCGTTCTGTTAATATATTACCATTTGTTATGGAATTGTTACAAGACTTCTACCCCAGAGGTGGCTGCATTTCATTGAAGGATGAAGTACTTTCTGGGCCTGAGTCTCTTCTTACTCACAGGAGCAGAGAGTACTCAATGCAACAGCACCGATGCTGCTAGTAGAGCTATTTTTGATTTGCACCTGAGCAAGAGCAGGATTAGGCTCACAGTTTGTAAAGCCCTTTATGATTCATTTGGGTGAAAGCTGCAACACAAATGGGTTGTTTATTGTAAACAGAAGTATGATATTAAAGCAGGCACAAAGAGCTGCAACTCTGCAGCAAGAATTATCGAAATGGAAATGACGATCTCAAAAAGGAATGACGATTCAGAAAAAAATCGGCCCGGGGAAGATCAAAATGCATTTGACATAGTTTCGGTGTTGATACGAAATAGAATGTCTTTAAAAGTGTAATTTGAGATCAAAAATCTCCATTATCAAACATAAATAGTGCCCCATTTATCCAATTACACTACCTTGTTTCATTACATTGGTCTGTAATATATTTCTTAGGAATACAAGGCTTAAAATTAATAATAGACAAGGACAAAATTGCCACGTATATTTCTCTAGATAGATTTTCATCTAGCAGCAGGACTTCACTTCTGATTCACTCGCTGGTTCTCTCTAGCCTTTACATTATTCATTAATCAAACTAGAAACCTGCTTTCAAAGTCAGTGCATGGTAGTAATTATTTACAGTTGTGCATAGTATTTAATTTTAAGCAATGACAAAAGCAGGCATGTCCAGAATCATAAGGCTTATCATTTTTCTTCTGTTGGAGGTGAACTATCTAAAGAAGCTAAAAGTTGCAAACTTCTCTTCAATATCTCTGCTGCCATCAAGACAAAATGCAGTGCAACTGATACCTTTGAACTTGTACAACTAAAAATAAATAAAAGTGAAAATTAAGTAATATATAATGTATTAAGTCCTTTAAATAAAAGGAGTAAGGACCTTTGCTATCAGCCTTGATTAGCGATTCATTTCTTATTGCACAGTCTGTCTACTGTCACTCTGAGGTATTTTTCACCATACAAACCAGGACCTCAGTACTATCCCTGAAAATGAAAGTCAGTTTTAAGAACAGGCATGTCTGCTCTTTGAAAACCCCCCCCCCCCCCCCCCCCAACCCCCCCACCCAAACCCACACCACGACACACACCACAAACCAACAAACTGCGAAAGCCACAGCCA
>JANHGN010008329.1:0-20166 GCA_024605025.1 Megaceryle maxima
GGGGGGGGGGGGGGGGGGGCAGGAAAGAAGCACCCTTTAGCTTTAGAACCATGCATAAGAGTTACCTTTGATCTATTTATTAAGTCAGGGCTTCCTAGGTTGCATGAAAATACTGGAAAGTACAAAGGTATCCCTTCCAATTACTGTCATTTGGGAAAGCTCAGATACGAGGGATAAAAATCAAGTGCCCAACTAAAGCATTAAGGCACAGTCACGTCATCCCAAACACACTAGAGATACTTGCTCTTAGCTTACTCCCCTCTGGAAAGAAAGACTTTCATTGTATTCAAATAGTCCTGGGAGTTAAAGGACACCGAGTCTTCTCAACCTAGTGTCATACAACGCACAACTTTTGGGCTGCAATGGCAATTTTTGTTTTTAAAGTGGTTTTGTTGATTATTTTTTGTGCAAGAAGGGTCAACTTTTTATCAAGGTACGGATAAATCCCTTGACTTCTTTCCCCCATTGAGATGATATTTTGATGTCTCCTGATCAGATAAAATTTAAGTTCTTTATTCAAAAATGATTTTCCTTCAGAAGTATTCTTTTGATTCACAATGCAACACATAACCTTGCCTGCACGACAGCAGCAGAAAATGCGACAGCATTACTAGAATATGATTTAAAATGTGCCAAGTACCTGAAGGTTACTTTTTTTCCAATACCACTGCTTGGAATCCTTGGTTCACCACCAGAATACTGTACCCACACAATGAGATTCTGCTGCAGCACTGAGCTACTGAGAAATTAATCCAAACTTACTCTCATCAGGAGGCAAAGTATTTATTTGCTATTTCCACCTTTCATTACACCGAAACTGACTTCCAGAATTAATTTTCAATACTGCCACCTTTGGGCAACCTCACAACTTGGGCACTGGCTTCCACAGCAATTACAAGCATATTTCTCCTTTGCCTGATGTCCTGGAGGACAGATTTGGAAGTCTAACAAAAAAAAAAGTTCTAAAAGAAGTGTAGATGTTTGCTGCTGCACATGGTGGCACAGGATGGGTCAGGAGAGGAACCTGCATCACCCTGCTTCTCAGAATCTTCTAGGTCATTGAGAACAGAGGAAAAGTAAGTGATGGGATGATCTTCTGCTCACTGAGTATCAGTGGGACTACATTACACTAAATAGGAAATCTACACCGCCTCAGTAATTTGCTTTTTAATTAACTGACTATAAATAGTGATTTGATAATTTATTTATCCTGAGAAAACTCTCCTGCCTCATACACTCAGGTAAGTTAAGCATAACTAATACGGATTCTCACATGGGTTAATGAATTATGTCAATTGATACAGGCCTAGTCAAGTTGTTAGTTTAGGAAATTCATTTGCTAACGAAGCTCTCATAATTAAAGATTTATTCATTTACTTTTAATGTTGTAATTCAACTGCTACATCAATTATTTCATCGAGGCATTAGCAGCAGGAAGGCAATGCACTATTATGGAACATATGTGCTGCTTTACTGCGCCTTCCTGAATTCCTACACCAGAAGTAACAATTTACGAGGCCCATTTAAACCAGTTCGAAGCTTTCAACACAATTAGAGAAATTAGGACCGTGTGTTCAGATGCCTAGAAAAAGAACAGATTTCTTGTGACTCATGTCCATTATAAGAAACTCTCATTCTTTCTTTTCTTCCTCACATGCACCTCCCTAAGCTTGTCAGCGGGGATGCCCGTTGCTGAAACTGCAGCAGAGCTCAATCCACCACCCAGGAACAGCAGTGGCAGCCTTTCTGTGAGCTACTACAAAACCCAGGAGAAGAGAATACAGCATTATTTGGTTTTCAGCACACTTATACCCACAAGTACATGCTCTGGCACTGAATAGTACACCATTAACTGATGAGAAGTAGAGATGGAAAGTTTAGCTGAGTTCTATCACAGACAGCATCCTCCCATCAGCCTCCTGACTTGGGACCTGTTTGCACGACTCTCATTGAGCTGTGGCTCCTGTGTGAGCTTGGAGCTCAGAAGTGAGGTTGTCTTCCACTGATATATGCTCTTCAGCAGCTCATTTGCTACTTTATCAGGTGCTTTAGCAGATGCAAGACAGTACAACATCCTGTCTTCGCAACACAACTTTGAATGTCTTCAATAACTCATTTGCTGTGAAGAAAAAAATAACTCAGCACTTACACCTGCATTTGCAAAAGCAGCCTAATTGTATCAATTAATTACATTGTTCCATTTCAGAGTCTTTTCACTATTCTTATTTTGAGAAAGACTATTTCAACATTATTCAGCAATGTTTTTAGAGCAGTCCCTCAACTTTTCATTATTTTCCCAAACTTCATTTTACTTCTCCATCATTATAATTAATCAATTTCCCATCTCTGCACGTTCTCTATTTCCCAACTAATCTCATTGTCCTTCAGATCCCGTCAGTCAGAGCCATTATTACTTCCCACTTTATAGCACAGGCTCCAGTTGGGCAATACAGAGGCACATCAGGCCCCAGACCAGCAACAAGCTAATTAAACCTTTAATTACTAACTCCATCTGAAAATGCGGTAATAATTCCATGGCTCAAGCAAAATCCACTTCAAGGCTTTCCTGTCTTATTTAGGCCATAAATTTAGGAGAACAGAAGCCTAATAGCATGAGGAGATGAGCTGAAGACAAGGGATATTCAATCACAGGGAAATGATACCCGCCCATTTCTTTCTTCAGCTCCTCAGAGCACACCATAAGGTGAAGTCCGTTGGGGATTTTTGCACGATCTCACATGGAAAATTATCTCACAAGCCAGGAGAGCTGATGCGATGCCCTGAAAGGTGTGAAGTTGGCTTTGTCAGCCTTTGTAATCCAGGCTGCAACAACATGATTGGTTGGGTCACATGGAGGGAACAAGTCCAGGATTTCATACTTGTAGATTTTAGAACCCTATGTTTGAATCTCCATCATAAACTGCCAAAGCAGAGCATCCCACTTGGTCCTGTGAGCAACAGTATCTAGGATGAGCATGAAACCATTAGTTAAAAATTAAGATACAGAGCTGACAGTCATCACAGCCACTGAGTCCTGGTAATAAATGCTTATGAATTAGGGCCTCCTCATTATAATTTAAATGGATTTAATGCTAACTCCCAACAAATCTGCTGGAAGTTGCATGCAACCATCAGGATGCCATTAGTAATCTAATCCATAGCAATCTGATGGTTAATGAGCCTTTTGGGACGTAAATCACTTATCTTAATTTCAGAATCACTTTTGGTGCAAGGAGGGGCAATCTTCTGATCCAACTCAGCATTAGAAAAAGTTGGTGTTTTTTTCCATTAACCATATAAAGATATTGCAGAGAAGTCCAAGTGTTGATCTAATGTGTGAGAACATGACTGTACAGGCTGCTGCCACAGAGTTTTTAAGGGACAGGTGTACCAAACACAGAGGACAACTCAGAAGAGAACGTTTCAGCCATCGTGTCGTGAGGGATAATGAACAGCAATCCTCATGAAGCAAATTGATTTGATGAATCAACAACATGGACTCACAGCTTTGCAGAACAAATATAAGTATATGCACTGTTTATGAAAAAAACCCCAAACCAATACATTTTGAATCAAAAAACATTACAAAAAGACACACAAATGATAAACCCAAGCAATCTCCTTCTTGCTTTCTCCTCATCATCCCAGTTTATCCGGTATTTTGTCTTCCTAAGCATAGCTTCTTCAGGGCAAGAACTGGTTCTTCTAAGATACGGTGGGGATGTTCCTATAATGGAATTCAGTAGCAGCCTATTTCACCACAGGCACCAATAAAACAGGGGTGGGAAGATGTCAGAAAGACATCTGTGCAGCTGCAGCCATGTCAGCCGGTGTGGAAACGCAGATCACACACCCCAGTGATAACGTGGCCTGAAGCTGCTGAACATGAATTTCCCTGCCAGCAAATCCATGCTTCATGTATCAATATTCAGAACCCATGTTAATCCACAGTGCAGAAAGATGATTTTCAATCACTGCTAAACTTCTCAGCATTTCTACAAATACGAGAAGAGATTTGCTGTCTTTTTTTTTTTTTTTTTTTTTCTTCAAAAATGCCCTTTTTTATCCATGTGCTGATCTATTTATTCTAGGGAAGTTCTTTATCAGCATATATACGAAATCTTCCAGACTTTGCAAGGCTCATCAGACAGTAAGTTTTCAGGGAGCAGTAAGCAGTGCTGCCAGTTTAAGCCTGATTCGGTACAGGATTGAAATGTTTCCTTTCAAGCAGGTGCAGAAGTCTCCCCAGTTTTAATAGATGGCCAGACTGCAAAAAGGTAATGAAGCACCCAAGTGGTTTGTGAATTGAAGCACTTCATAATTCTTTAATTATGTAGCAATGCAGCTCTTAGAATTCACCTCTTCTAACAGTTACAATAGTGCTGTTTAAATTGCACATGGGTCCTGTTTTAATTAGACACTGCTAGGTGGCATTTTAAAAACCACTCTGAAATGACAAAGCCCTAACAATTATCTCAATAGTTCAAATCAAGCTTATTTTTGCTTGCCACAGTTATAATTGGGCCTTCAGTCAGTAGCGCTGCACACGGCAGCACAAATAATTTTCATGCCTGTTGAAGCACAGTTCAGCCTAACAGGAAAGCTTCCTGGCTGCTTGTTTTCAGACATCATCTGGGGCTAAAGCTGCTGCCGAGGGGCAGAGTGTGGGAAGCCTGGCCTCAGCCCTCCAGCTGGTATGGTCTGAGGCAGGGATACTCAAAAAGCCCTGGCCCCCTCCAAGAGGTCTGCTTTCCGTGGCCTTTCTTTGCAGGACTGCCATAAACACCCTCAGTTACACAGGAAAAAAACACAGGTAAACCACCACAGATTTCCTCTCAATACAAAGTGGTGGCTCTTGACATCTGCTCCTACTCTATGTGGAGGCAACAGGATTTTTGATCTCAACCTTCAAAGAAAACCTTAAAGAATCTCTCACCTGTGCTCTAGAAATACCAGAACACCCTACATGGAATTACCATCATGCAGAACGTGTTTCAGCATCTGTCTTCATCAGGATGCCCACCTTAATGAAAAGAGGCACCTATTTAATTCTTTTATCTTCTATTTTTAAATGTCATTTCTTAATTTTAACACAGCATGGAATTGCTGTCAGGTGATGGCAAAAAAACACCACCTAATTACAAATTCCTCAGAGCATTATCTTGGATTTTTTCCCCCTAAAGCACAAACCCACTGCACTGTACACCCAAACTCTTAATATATCACTGATCTTCTCACAACGTGACACAGCCATGTAAACAGCTCATCGCAGAAAAAGAATCTAGAAGGCCAGGGTCAAGTTATTTTTTAGAAGATAACTTACGTAAAAGCTCTAAATGAAAGTGTACTTTGCACACATTTCCTCAGCTACAAAGCCAATCACAGAATGAAAAAGGAAAAAAGCCAACATCTCTAGAAATAATCAGCAAGTTTCTGGAGTGGGTGTTTTTTCTCAAGATACTCAATTGCTGAGATGTTCCTGGGTTAAAAACTGAAATTAAAACTTGGGACATTGATGCTCGCACGAAGCCCTGAATGTATTAGGGAAAACTGCACAGGGTCCATCCACTCCAGATTTCAAAATTTAAGTTGAAACTGTGCTTAAAGTCCAGTTTCTGTAGATAAAATGTCACAAAACAGAGGTGACTGCTATGGTGAAGTCACCATAGCAAGGAGCTTGAGATTCAGAGGGAAGGGGCCACTTCCGCATCACGTATGGAGATTTACTCCCTCAAGTCACAATAACAAAAAAGAGAAACTAATCCAGTCCCCGTGTTAGATACCACGTACGGGTATGCCTCACAGAATCACAATCTTCTGAGACTTTTTTGCTTCTGCAGTTACCTATGGAGACAGCAATACCAAAAGACAGACATGGAAAAAAGCTGCCAAAAGATCTACAGGGGCAAAAAGACTAGAATGTATTGTTGGCTTATGATGGTGGCAGACTGTCTTGTATAGGAACCTGAAAATCGCAATCTCTCTGGAAAGGCACTGCTCATCTCCTGAGAAGGTCTGAAGTCTTTGTGAAAAATTCTGAAGGGCAAAACATTCCCACATGACACGTTTTGTTAAAAGAAGTGGGAGTTATTTCAAGGTGGTACAGTGCCACGGAAAGCTTGTCAGGTGGCATATGGAAAATTTAAGCAGCGCATGCAGGAGGGCACATATGGCTGAGAGGCTCTCAGCAGTGCTCGGAGAGGTGGCCAAGAAGCAGCAAGATGATAGCTCTGACACTGCACCAATCGGTTACAAGAAAAGATTCGTTGAGCCTGGCTTTAGGTGCTCCCTGTGAAAAACAGCAAAACAAACCATCAGGACCGTAGAGCACTCTTGTTTGCAGCAGATGCACACTACAAGAGACACGTATCTCCAACAACAGCGGACATATCTCCAACCCAGCACACACTCTCCTGCACGTACAGTCCTGCTGGCTGGAAGGAAGAAGGTGCTTTTCAAACACAGACTCATTTTGACATTGTTTCACAAAACTCCTGAAGAGCACGGGGGGGTGAACGCTCTCCTCCTGAGCACTAAACAGCTACCCACACCTTCTGTCAAGTACATCTGTTATTGCCAACCGCACCATCAACACCTCTATTTACAACTTAACACATTTTTAATTCACATCACTTCCAAACTGTGTGCACACACTACTATCCCCACCTGCTTCCCAAAAACTCAACCACACGCAACTCATGGAAGAGTTTTGTGTGAAACAGAGAACCAGATCCTTGGGCAGCCCACAACAGAGGTCACAAAGACCTGGCTCCTTCACCTGTGCTGCTCTAAGTCAGCTCTCACCTGGAAATCCAGCCTCTGCCTTATGGGGCCTATGAGTCTCTAACTGAGAAACGCTCAGAAGCAATACAAAAGAAAGCACTGGCCAATATCTGCCTTGTTTCCAGTACCTTTCTCCACACAACTATCACGGGTCATTGTAGGAGATAAGCAGCTGGACGAGGTAAACCTCTGGGCAGACACTGGTCATTTTATTGTAGGATCTGTCAGTGGTGTATGGCTGTGGTAGCCAACCATAGCTAACTCCCTTTGGAAAAAGGAAGGCAGAATTCAAGCACATCCCATCAAATTCTGACTGGTCCATAGAGCTCCGGGCAGCCCAGAGGCAGAAGGACATTAGGGAGGAATACTGTCCACCCTGTCCTTCTAAGCTGCAGGCCTGCGCTGAACACATCCCCTTCCACCACAGGCTCTACTTCACCCAATGCAGGGACAGTGGGGAGAAATCAGGAGAGGCAGAATTGCTGCTGTAAATCTGTACGCACATGGAAGTGTATTTAGAGGTGCCTCTAGACTGTCACACATGAAGAATCTGCTCTGAAATCTGTTTTTTGAACAACTGCTAACAGAAGTGGTATTAGCCATCCAATCTAAGACTTGCTAATTATACACAGTGTTTACAAACAGTGTGCCTAAACAGTCACATTTTCTCCCCATTTTTTCTTTACAGTTGGAGCTTCCTATTGCCTCTATTACATGTACTTCAGCAAGCATCCACATAGTGGGAAGGAGTTAAGGGGAGGGGAAAGGTGACATTCTAAGATACCAAACCAACCAACACCACTGCTCAGTAACGGACAATGACTGTCCCAAGGAAGTGGGAGCAAACCATAAACCTCCTTAGTGCTTAGTGGATGTGGAGCCCACCTGAGCTAAAAACAAGACCATTCAGTTTATTTTTTAAATGGGTGCCTCTGTGTTGACTCTGCAAACACAAGGACCTTTCCAGTCAACCTTGCTAAGATTCCCTTTTCTGCTTTAAGAGTAACGTCTTGTCTCACAGCAGGAAGTGGAAAATAAGCCCATCATGCACATATTAAGCATACAATAATAAAGTTTGTGTCAACAAATTATAATACATTGCTCCTTGCCCTCATTAATCTTCAAGGAAGATGATAAAACAGTATTTGCAAAAGTCATTTAGCCACAATGATTTACCTTGATGCATATCATCATCCAGGGAAAGAAGTGGATCTGAATCTAGACATGAACACCATGAGCATTATGGGCATCAAGAGACAGCGGCAGAATTAAATGGGGCATTTAGCTTTGGATGAGGCAATTCAAACAAGAGCCAGAAGTGCTTTGGGATTATAAAACACTCCTGGAAAAGCTACACCTCAGGAAATGTGTGTGGTGTAACTACTATGAGCTTCTGATTCCTCTGCAACAGAACAATCCCATTCAGCACAGAGAATTCTGCCTCCAGTAACTTCAGCCATCTGTGAGTACTAACGTGAGTACATCAGAACTAGAGAGCAACTCTGAGGGATTCTGTCCTTACTTTACCTTCCTCCTGTCTCCAAGTAGTATTCCTGTAGGAATTTCTTCCACTGGACTGCTCCTGATAAATGAAGAGGAAATCCTGGGTAATGCAGTACTACACAGGCAACAAAATGCTCATCATTTTAAGGAAAAAAAGTCCTCCACCACTTTGCCTGATAGAAAAAAAAAACAAACAAAAAACCAAAAAACAAATCTCCCAGGAAGCTTTAATGAAGAAAATGGAGTATGGGGTACAAGTCTGCTTTAAGACAAATAAGGACAGCCTCCATAGAACTCAGGCTTACAGGGCTATTGAACATGGGAGCTACTGAAACTGACTGGTATTTTCTAGCCTGTGTTTATCAAATGATAACCAAAAGGGTTTTTTACATAGCTTCTTTAAAAAGACATGTACATATGTTATATATATACTTTTAGAAATAGGTAGTTTAGTCATATTTACAAAGGACTTGAGCACTTCAATCAGAGGAAGAACACAGTACCTCTGAACTAGACCACACTCATATAGTTTTTTCTTCTTTAATATCTCTCTCTAAACTGACATTCCTTCGGACAAACCCATTCTGACTGACAAAGCTCACTGCAGTGTTCTGGCATAGTGCAGGTCACCAGCCCTTCCCTGGCTCAGCTCACCCAATGTATCTGTGTTTTACTCAGAAACGTATCCGAGATGCCAATAGGGCTCCAGGTACTGGTGTCTGTTGTTGAAGCGTGCTACCATCCTGCCTTGAAACACTTCCAGGAGTTTCCAAAATCATTCAGAGGAGCATACATCAGCTGAGACAATAATTAATAAACCAAAACACAGATGGGAGCCAAGCCAAGCTTCCTCAGGGGCTCAACACTTTTCACCTCTGGCTTTCCAGGTTGCAATTCATCTCCCACTATTATTCACATCTTGCTTATCCCACACCATGGGAGGAGAAATGCACAGCAATAGCCCAGTCTACCATCAGCCCCATGTCCGAAGTGAGACTACGGCTCCTCCTCGCCTCCCACCCTGTCACATCTGAATGCAGAGAGCAAGGTAACAAAATACATCTAAGCCTCTTCAGCTCCGAGGAATGAAAGGCAGAGTGACGGGGAGGGGCATCTTCCCGCACTCTACCAATCCAGCAGATGTACGACCCGACTCCCACGGTGTTTCCATCAGCTGTCAGAAACATCTTGCATATCTGACAGCTACAGGAGATATTAAAGATCAGCGTGTTACCAAACTTTTGAGTACCGATAACTGACTTTTCCATAACAGTAACGGAGGTTTAATGCAGAAGAAATATTCTTGGTATTTCAGTTCTTGAAAAGCCAGTGCCATATTTCTTACTATAGAGGATTTTGTGCCCATGATGTCCCAGCTTTGGAAACGTGAATGTCTGAGAGAAACTAAACAGGGAAACACAATGGAAAGTTTTTTGTAAATAAAACTACTTTTCCCTGACAGCTAAAGGCTGAAACATTATTTCCTCCCCTTCCGTGCCCCTCCTGTTGCAGGAGGGAATTGATTTAACCTCATTTACTGCTCTCTAGGAAGAAATCGTTCAGCCATGAGCCTCCCAGGGAGCTTCCGCTGCTGTACAAAAGCTCAAAATGTCACCACATTTACAAACAAGCAGAGCCTCTTGCTCAAAAGGCTGCAGTGGAGCCTCCAGCAAGAGCAGTGGCCTTCAGGTTTCCTCCTCTCAGAGCAAATATGTTACTGGCAGGATGATATGCATGTTTCTATCCGTGAGGAGAAGGGCCATGGGCTTGGCAGAGAAAGCCTGTTCCAGACTGAGGTTCAAATACATCTATAGCCAGGTGTGGCCCTTCCCACTGGTGTGAGCTGGGTTAGGGAGCACACTAATAACACCCCATGTGCTTGATGCGTCCACAAGGTTACGCAAGATCAAACGTAGCTAGCTCAGTTCAGTTGGAGATATTTCCAACATCTGGAGCCTTTCCCTAGAACAGAACAGTTTCCTCTTGGTCCTCTGCAGTAATTGTGTGGTGGGACCAAGAAACTCAAGAAATCAGGACACCAAATGGTGATGAGCATCCAAGTCTTCTCCTGGCTTTGAAAGTCCATTCCAGCATCTGTATTACAGTGTTATCCACCTACAGAGATGACAGGAGTGGGTGACAGACCACAAACACACACCTGACTGTCTCCAGACACACGTGGACCTTATGATCTCTAGTCCCGTATCAACATCTCACTGCAAGCAATCAACAGACTCTTCCTGTAAGTCACGTTTTCACCACTCAGCATCCCTGCCCTTGTTATTGCTGCCTTCCCCACATGCACAAGTTTTCCTTGACACTGGAGGAGCACATACAATAGTGTCAGAAAGTGCTGGATGCTGCTGGTGGCTGCTTCAAGCTTGGTCTAGACTCCTACAGACCTGCTTATTTTGTTAAGAGTGTTGGTGTTGCTAGCTTGAGAGACATACTTAAAGAGCTACTCAAACCCTTCTGGGAAAAAATAAATCTGCCTTTCTGGAAATATTGGTTGTTCTCAGACTTTTCTTCCTTGACATTTCAGAGACAGCCCTCTGCCCTGAGCTTGTGCTGATTCAGCCATATCAGATATGACCCGAGTAATACAGACCAATCACTGTCCCACCAACTAAAGTTCTACTAACAAAACCGTTCTTTGCCAGTAAGTTGTTTCACTGAGGACATCGCCTGGGTTTGCGCAGGCTCTGCCAGCCCCGGGGCAGTGATAGCTGTACCCCTCAGAGCTCTTTGGCAGTAGAGCTGCTCAGGCAGAACGCTGATAATGTGAACCTGGCCTGCGTTCATTCCCTACTGACATCGCTTCGCCTTGAAATGGTTTCGCTGGGGGTGAAGAGCAAACATATGTTATAGCAGTATCACTTGCAGTGCTACACAGGTGGCTAAATCTATCATCATATGGCATCCATGGCAGGCAAACTAGCTGTGAAAAGGCACAATGCCAGCCAAGCACAGACATGAATAGACAGAATGACAAAAAGCCCCAAACCAAATCTACATCATCCAAGGCAAGGAAAAATACACAATTCACAAACAGGATATTTATAATATGCGTATGCAAGGGAGGGTTTGAAGGAGGAGGGGCAGGGACATGTATAAAATTCAGAAGGTGCTTTTCACCCCTCCCTGTTGCATACTCCCACTGCACAAAAATAATGACCTGCCTTAACTGTGTATATTTATTTGTTTTATTTTTTTTCCACATGTGTGCAAGTGTATACGTGGATACAAAGGGCATGTCCAGGTGGCCGCTTGAAACACTTGGCAATCTGAGTTCTGCACAAGCTTGTGCATGTGTGTGTGTGCTCACATTAACAGCATGTTCCTATAGAGGGACAATTCACACTCCAGTGTCTGAAATCCAGGCAGTCACATGCACCTGGTGCTGGGCTCAAGGTAAGCATCACTGCCAAATGGAAAGGGTTTGCACAAAAGACAATGCAAAGGGGAAGTAAAAATGCTTACGGGGGTCTAACAGTCCCACAATACAGTACTTCTCCTTCAGAAGAATAAATAGAAGATTGAAAACTCAATGAAAACATAATAGAAAACAAACCAAGGCTTTGGAGCCTCTTCTGCTCGAATAATTTCTCAGTTGTCTGGGACACACCCAGTCCTCTCTTCACACCTCCTCCTCTCTGAAGTTCCACTGTACCTGCACAATGCCATTTTAAAAAGAGTCCCACTTCTAAAAAAAAAAAAAAAAAAAAGGCAGCAGCAGACTCCTAAGAGACATTTCCCACTGAACTGAGAGACTTGCTCAAAATCTCCAGGATAGCGGCAGTCGTGAAGAGAAATGCTATTGTAAATTGTCTAGTTTAGCAACAAGAGAACATTGCTTGCTTTATTTTAACACGGACAGTAATTCCATGCACATTTGAAGCATGACTTCTCTCACAACTCACAGACAAAAAGATACCGCACCACAGGAGTCTCAAGACAGCTTTGGTTTTCTGACACAAAAAATGCCTCCTGACAACACTCTTGACCAACAGAAAGACTGTCAGGAAAGAACCACCACCTACTAGAAAACCTATGCCCACACTGGAGTGTATAATCTGATTAATATAATGGTACAGGATTGCAGCATGCAAAGGACTTCATTCAAGTGAGTTCAGTCTCAAGCACACCCTTAAGTCTGTCCTGATTCTGCACAGCTTATACTCAAGACCAGCTGATACCCAGGAGGTTTAAATACATACTAAAATTCTTTATGAAAAGAAGTTGAAGGAAAAAGCATAATTTAAATCTAAGATGAATTATTCTTCGGTTCAGCCTGTGTTCCCAGGGGTCAGGCTGGGATAGCTGCTTTCACAGCAGGCGCTTCCCAATAGCCTTCAAGCACTTGAATCAAAGATTATGTAAAAATGAGCAATAACTGCAGCTTTCAGTTCCTCAGATTTTGTTAAGGCTGTAGCCTGAAATCAAGAAAGAAACCACTCTAAAAACCCGTATAAATAAAAATCAGCCTCTGCTCAAGCCTCAGCTGAACAGGCTTCTAAATTGCATTTTAGTGACTCTTTCCTCAGAAGTCAGTCATATGTTCAGTAATAAAAGTAAGATCTCTTAATATACTTACATCCAAATGAAATAACACTAAAGTCCAAATGAAATCAGTGTGACTTAAAACCCAGTATTTATAACTTAGTGCATATTATCGCATTTTACTAAATATAGCTGATTAGCAGAAACAGATCTCTCTTCTAAATAAATACCATTTGGTTTATACATTAGTTATAGGCAGCTCACGTAAGCAGTAGCTACAAAAAAGATCTATTAATATGAGTAGCAATGAGTTAAATAGATAAAAACCTGCATTATATAAACTTGATGTATTGTCATTCGAGTATAAATTACATCAGTTTCATAATCTTAATAGTTCTTCACAAGCTTTTTTCCTTCAAATAACTTCCACCCTAAGAACCTGGTAAAACTGTCCTTGCAGAGATGCTGATAATCAAACCCTGCAGAAAGACAGAGCAGGGATGTATCAAACAACACACTCAGAAAGAGATCTCTGACCCCAAACAAAAACCTCTGAAATATTTCTGGAGTGTGAGTTTTGGCCAGATGTGCAGAACAGATGCTCACAGTTTGCTCTGAGCTCTTCTCCTCTCAAAAGCCAAATCAAACCAATCAAAGAAGTCTTATTTGGAATCACAGATTTGATTTAGGCATGGCTGAGCACCTGCCAGAACCTTGTTACAAACTGCATTATTTTTTCATAAAGGAAAGATGAAATATTTATCCCATCTTTTTCCTAGAGCTGTCAGCTGCACTGGATACCTGCTGAAAGACCTAAAACTCAGAGATGGCGACATCATGTTCTCAGACCTGAGGGGAAAAGGAGGCAGGGAGGCAGAGCTGCATAAATTGTAGTCTTGCCACAGAAATAAAACACAGAAAAGCCTGGACATTTCCAGGACGATGGAGTGCATGTATTATTCTGTATGGCACCTGCTGCTCCATTAAAGCCTAATAAAGCCAGTTCAGAGAAGCTTCTGTCTCATGTCACAGAGGCTGAGCTGTTACTTTCTAGTACTCGATAATCTGAATACTGTATTAGCACATTTAGCTGGCATTCCCCAACTGGTCCCAACTTGTCAATCACTGGTGATTTCCAGAACAGAGGAGTCCAAGTGGCTGCGACTTGAAGAAAGCTTAGTGCAGCCCAGTGCTGCTCTGTGACTCTGCCCCACTGCAATACTTCTCACACAGAGTTCCCTGCACAAACATTAGTCAGCAGGATTTACTCTTGCTTTTAAGCATACAGAACTGGAAGGAAATTAGCAGACTGTGAGGTGACTTTAATTGCATTAATATGCAATAAAAGTATGTTCTTGGCAGGAAATGCTAGTACTATACTACTTACGGGTTTAAATATTAAATACAACTCCCTTCTTCAGAGCTCCTCTTCTAATTACACTTTTTATTTTCTAACATATATTTGTCTTCCTGAAAGCATTTTGGAAACTAATGACAACTTTCAGGTTGGCTGGATTCCATTAATTTTAATACAGCCAAGTGAGATTTAATTTGAAAACTGACATTGCTTTAAAATATTAATAAGATCATGGTAGTTTTACAGTATATATTCACCTCAGTGATTGAAAGGAGCTCAATAAAGTTGGTGCAAGCTTTAGGTGTCTTCCAGCGTACAAAAAAATGACGTGAGAACCCTATCAATATGCAGGTGCATCTAACGCCCCAGTTAGTAGAGAAATCAGAGTAACACAGATCAAACCGAGGAGCTAAAGTGCAGATTTTGCTGCCAATTATCATCAAAGCCAGCAACTCCCTGAAATCTATCCAAAGTGAGCCAGTTCCTGGAACTCCCTGTGAGAGAGAACAGATGTTATGTGCTCCCACAGGGACGTCATGCCCTACCACCCAACTCTTGTGGCAGCTCCACGCACACAGCTACTGTCACGTCATTCCTTCAAGGGCAGCTCCCTCGTTGACAGAAATTAGAGCTGGCCAAGGCCAGCCTCATTAGATACCCGGGCTGTAATCAATTGAACCGTCATCAACCCTCTTCCTGGGGAAATGGTGACATTTCCAAATCACCCTCCTAGTTGAGGCACTCCATTTTCAGTAAATTTCATTTCTGCAGCTTGGACCGTGGTGGACGGGCAGTTGAGAACAGTGTTAAGGTTGTAGCACAACCACTCTCAAGTCTGAGGAGATGTTAAGCTTCTTTTCAGAACCATGCAAGTTTGAACAAAGACTGCTGAACACTGAGGCCAAAGAGCTGTCTAAGGAATCGCTGCAGTCCTGTTCTGTCTGAGAAATAAACAGACTTATGTTGCCCCATGCATTCATCCATCTATACATCCATTTAAACTTTCAGACTTCAAAAGCCCGTACTCATTGAACGTAAATATTCATAATATGAGTTTAAGACAATATTTAAAGCTACAAATGTTATTAAACTAGGAAACAATTAAAAACCCAGGGAAAAAGTGCTATAAGATTACGCTTTTAACAGACCCCATCTGTTTCCCAAAAGTATGTATATACACTATTAAAAAAGGATATTTTTCTCCCTCAGGGATGCCAAACATCATTCTTCATGAATATGTATAATTAGATGTTCTCTGTGAGTGAGAAGTAGTAATTAATTCAGTGTTAAACATCACAACCTATTACTTGAACTCCATGGCAACCAACACTGCCAAAAGAGAAAATGAAATTTCAAAGCCTATTTTTAAATTATTACAGTTACACACTGCCCAAAATTTCAAAGCAAACTTGTACTATTTTTGGATACAGACAATCTAAGTTCTCTAATTGGTAAAAGATTGAAGAGACAACTAATGATTTTTGCTTTTGTTTTAAAGAGGGCTCAATGGTGGTGAATTACTGCTCCTGTGGAACTCGGGGGTTTGACAGCAGAGAAGTGGGAAGGTAGCCAACATTGACAGTGGTCGCTCTGCAATCCCACAGCACTCCCAGGGACAGAACCACAGGTGCTTCCATAGTTTCAGACACATCGCTCTCACAGACTGATCCAACTGACCAGAGCAGGGGGTTTAGGTTCTGACCTCAGTGCTTGAACCAGAGATTTTGACCCTCGAACTCACTAAGGATGAAGGGAGGCTGAGGAAAGCTCCTGCAAATCAGCCTGTCTCCAAAATCTGAAGAGCCTGGTTTGTACCTTTGTGTTTTCTTCCTGCCCAAAGCCAGTAGGGAATACAACACAGCTTATAACCTTTGGCTGAGGAAAGTGGAAACAGCAAGGTAAAAATTAATGGCATTCAGGATGGCAAATTCCAGCACAGGCAGACCTGGCAGTACAGGTAAAGCACAGGATGAGCTGATACTCTGAAGTCAGGGAAGACAAAGCCATAGTCAGATGCAATTAACAAAGAGCATCAAGAATAACAGGAAACTGTCCTGTAAGTATTTAAGCTCACTTAGAGATGTCACTGAAAAGCAGAAATTTGGAATGCCTTTTTTTTTTTTTTTTTCATCATTTCATTAAATATCAATTAGGTCTCATAATTAATACCAGTAATAGATGGCAAGACATCAATCTCTAATCAGAGAATAAAAGAATTAGAGAATACCTTGGTAAAGAATCAGAGTGGTTTAGGTTAAAAGGGACCTCTAGAGGTCATCTGGTCCAACCTCCCTTCACACATAGGGACATCTCTACCTAGGGCAGGTTGCTCAGAGCCCCATCAAACCTGACCTTGAATAACTCCAGGGATGGGGCCTCCACCACCTCTCTGGGCAGTCCATTCCAGTGATCTATCACCCTCACATTTAAGAGCTTTTATCTAATATCCAGTCTAAACCTATCCTTTCCTAGCTTAAAACCATTGCTTCTTGTCCTATCATTACAAACCCTTTTGAATAGGCCTTCCCCTGCTTTCATGTAGGCCCCCTTCAGATACTGGAAGGTCACTATAAGGTCCCCCCGGAGCCTTCTCCTGTCCAGGCTGAACAGCCCCAACTTTCTCAGCCTGCTTTCTACAAGAGATGCTCCATTCTGATCATTTTGGTGGCCCTCCTCCGGACACTCTCCAATATGTCTACATCCTTCTTGTGCTGGGGGCTCCAGAACTGGATGCAGTATTCCAGCTGAGGTCTCACCAGGGCAGACTAGAAGGGCAGAATCCCCTCTCTCAATCTGCTGGCCACAGTTCTTTTGATGCAGCTTAGGATGTAATTGGCCTTCTGGGCTGCGATTGCACACTGGTGGCTCATATCCAGTTTTTCATCCACCAGCACCCCCAAGTCCCTTTCAACAGGACTGCTCTCCAGTATGTCCTCTCCCAGCCTATACTGCTAATGCTGGTTACAAAGGAGACATTTTAAATTTGGTCTGGCTTTTCTTCAAGAGCTGCTGAGTGAGCTGTTGGCATTTAGCTTGGAGGTCCCCTGGGATACAGTGAGTTACCAGAAGACTGCAAATTGGCAAACAATAAAAAGGAGGAGCCACAGACCCATAAACCAAACACCTTAGCTTCAAGTGCCAGAACTATAACAAAAAAAAAATTATCAAACTACTTGTAAATACCTAGAAAACCAAGAAGATGAATAACAGACGGTGCGGATTTGTCAGGAAGGAGCCCCATCAAGCCAATATAATTTCCTTCTGTGACAGGATAATGGCCTTTAGGGATAGAGGAAAAACAGTAGCTGTCATATTGCTTTACTTAAGTAAGCTTGGCTTTGTCTGCACTGTGACATTTTTCAAAACAAGCTGGAAATATTAGGAGGTTCCAAGAAATGGTTGGAAAAAGCTACTCGGAAAGCAAACATACCTGGCTCATCATAATTATAGACACATGCATTCAATGACATGCCACAGGGAAGTGTCCTCCTACATGTGGCACTGAGTATTTGTCTCAACTGAAGGATGGGGAAAAAAAAAAAACAACTTTGTTAAATAGCACTCAGCTGGGAGGCATTTGAAGTATATTGGAAAGCAGGACTTCAAACTCTCTTAGCAAACTGGAGAATGGGCTGAAAACAGTCAGTGCGTATGCTACTTGTGAGCAGTATCATGTTCTGTACCTCAGCAGGAATAATCAGGGTTATCACTGCACATCAGGGAATACCGGGCCGCAGGGAAGCCAAGCTGTAGATCAGCAACGGACACAACAGCTGTTCCATCGCGCTGTTGGGAAGATGACAATCATTCTATGAAGTCGTAGTGAGGAGAGGTACAGCCTCCGAGATGCACAAAGTAAATCTTCCCATTCAGCTTCACTCAGCTGGAGTTTGCTGCATTGCATTTCCAACCATGTGAAACATGCCCACAGGTAGTGAAGAACCATCCCAGCTTTGGAAAACATGACCTATGAGGACAGGCTGATCAGACTGGGCTTACTGTCCTGAACAGACTGGCAAAAATTTATAAACTGCTACTTCAAAGAGGAGGTTCTTCATGCTTGGAGGACTTAAGTGCTGAAGCTGCCAAAAGCAAAACTAAAGTTAGAGGCAATGGAAAAATGAACTTAAAGGGTAACAGCGTAGAACAGGATGTCTGGGGAAGCTCTGGAGTCCCTGAGAAAGAGGTGAGACATACATCTGCTTTTAGAGCACAGAAAATGGCCAAGGCCCTTTCCAGTTCTGTGAAGGGAGTAAAGGGAAGAGGTATCCTAAAAAGAACCAGAGCTGGATGATCTTTTGAAACTAGTCAGTACTAGATCTGCCTCTGTCCTTACCAAAAAGTGGAAGCAGTGGGCACAACAGTACTGCAAAGAGAAGTCCCTCCTTAACACACAACTAATGCTAAACCAGGCAGTGCTGGTGCCTTGCTGATGCTTCCTGCCACAGTCAAAGCACGTTTGCTGTGTTAGAGATTGCCAGATGAGGTTTCACTTAAGATCAGACACAGTCAGTAAGAAATTTTGTCAGACACAGGCAACAGGTATCTGAAGGAGTAAAGTGCTCAGTTACCAGTTTGCTCACACCATCTGCTGCATTGCTGACTCTGCTTCCTGAGTGAGTGCTGCCTGACAGCAGCAGAAGCTTCTGCCTGAAGTGATCTGAACAACCCATTCCCAGCCCAAAAAAGGCAGCTCTTAGGTCAAGTTCTCCATGTACTTCTGTTCTTTCTATAATATTTCTTAATAGAGTGTAAAAGGCAATTTTCCTTTTCATGCCTCAATATCCATTTTCTCAAAGAAGAAAAGCCATCTGATAGTAACTGAACAAGATGCGGAGTTCCCCCACATGCTACTTGATGCTATAAGAAGCCATGGAGAAAGGTGAAACTTCTGCTGATTTCCGGCTGAAGCAGATTCAAGAATAACATGTTGCAGTAATTAGTCAGGTGTTTCCATTCTGCTCACAAGTGAGACTTCTCAAACACATCTTACCAGCAGAGGTTTAAAAAAGCGATCAGTATTCTCTTCTTTTTCTGAGATGAAGCACTTCAGGGAACCTGGGCTTGAAAGTAATTACATTAAGGATGTACTTCATGTACTAGAGAAACAACAAAGCATGCTGGTCTGCAGCTTAGTGATGCTTCAAGGCTGCTCCTCAGCTGATGGAATTGGGCCTGTCTCTGCTCACTGCAGGGGACCTGTGCAGGTTCACACCAACCATGATCTGCATTTACATTTTCATTAGACTACTGAGGGAAGGAGTCTCCAAACTCCTTATCTGGGTAATCAATCAAAGAGCACTCCTGCTGAAAGATGCTGAAATGGTTGGTACTGGCTGAAAAGGATAGAACCAAACACTCATCCACCTATGTAACTTGTGCTGTGTTTGGAAATTTTATGCTTTTGTCTGTCATCTTGTCTTGGAGTTTAGAGAGTAGGCAACAACTTCAGAGTAGCTCATCTCTTGACGGTTAATCCCACTGATGTTTTCATATAAATGAAATGCATTGCACCCACTGGGAGATACCATGAAAATTTACCACCCAAAATTTCCATTATTGTTACTCATGGAGGTATCTTGAAGAAAGATCAATAATACCACTAACATCAAAGTGTTTAAACAAACCACTAAAACCCCAGGAGCAGTGAGTGGAAAATGCTGCGGTGCGGAGCCTAGCGCCCCACTGGCAGTGCTGGGGGGACAGGCATGGCAGCATAAGAACACCAGCAGGTGAAGGGAGGTGAGACCAGAGGGAGATGTCAGACCTGTGACTGGCTAAGTAGCAGTGACCATACGTCTTTCCCAAAGTGTTACTGATATTACTGCGAGAAATGCACTTCTCTGCTTCTTAGGGTTGCCTGTACAACCCTAATTTTGGTCCTTTTGTCCATATGCATTACAATACAGTCCTCAATCACATATTCAGAGACATCCCCCCCCCCCCCGTTTTTTTTTCTTTTTTTTTTCTCTCTTTTCTTTCATATCTTTTGTCCATTTTTAGCCACTCCCCTTCTTGCTTAT
>JANHGN010008329.1:20176-31719 GCA_024605025.1 Megaceryle maxima
CCCCCCCCCTTTTTTTTCTTTACTTAATCCTTGCCTCACTCACATGAACAGCTGATGCTCACTTCGAGCTGCTACCCATCTTATTTCTTCCTTCTCCCTGTTCAAAGTGTGACTCCTTATCTTGTTTGCTGTAGATAATTCAAATGGAGCTCTCAAAGCAACATTAACAATTTTGTGGGATTTTCTGAGCTGTGTATCCCAAGTGATATTTAAGTTCTCTACACTCAGTGACAAGTTTATCCCCTAAAAGCTAAGAAATCTTGACTAAACATAAGCTTATGTTTTAAAACATGCTTATTAGCTTGCTAGATACAGGCAGATTTTCCTAGAGACAGCCACGGGCATCCCCTTCACCAAACTGCAGGTGGGAGGCACTGCCTCAACCCAAAGAGGTGACTGTGTCTGTGAATACAGGCATGACAAGATCCTGCATCATTAATTCAGGGGGTTTAATGAGAGCAGAGATGAAGGTGAAGTCACGATGTTTGGTCTGGTGCATCTTAGATGCCAGGTGTGCACCTCAGCTTCGATTCTAAGTGCTGCTTTCATAACAGTGTATTTTGCCCCAGTCTAGTTATGAAATGATTGGAGTTTTTGGTCCAAAACTCCACAAGAATAATTCACCAGGAGACTTATCCCCATCTTGTAGCACGTTAACCCAAACAGAAGCAGTTTGGCAAAATCATAAACATCCAAGGGTGTTTACAGCTGATGAACTGGTTACAGGACAGCATTGCACCACAGCACTGCAGTGGACTGAATGGTGAAGCTGCCTTGGCACAGAAGCACTGATATCTAACCCAAGGGGTGCTCATCTTGTCAAACTGGAAATGGAATGGCTGCTACTGAGGACCGCAAAGAGTAAGGGCAGTCCCCAGAAAATCACGACACTCAGAGATCCAAGAACAAAAAGGCAAAGCAAAGATAGTTCCTGGGTAAAAATGCCAGCTATTGCTGAATCTTGCTTGACTGAAACATGAGACAAGTGAGGAGCTGAAATTTGCTCATCCTTTTGCCTCACTAAGCTGAAGTCTGTATGAAACTGCCAGTCAGTCCTCAGCATCTGAAATAGTAATGCTGGCTTCAAAAATCCTGAGTTGCTGCTTTTGTTGTTGTTTTAAAGTAGGAACATATTCAATGGTTCTAAATTTACACTCCTTTTTGTGACCTTCTGTGTACACTCTCTCCTGCTTTCTCCACACAAAGAAACCTACTCTTTTTTTTATATATTAAAAAAAAAAAAAAAAAAAAAGAGAAAGAAAGAGTGGAGAGTCATTATGCCAGGAGATCTGGCATTAGAAAAAGCAACATGCTTTATGACATCTTTTCCCATGGGGCACAACTCATCCTTTTTTCCTAATTAGCTGCCCCTTGTTATTAGGTTGGTCCTTCCTGTTCCAAACTGTTAGATATGACAGTGATGAGGCTGAAGAAATCTACAGAAAGAAGATTTAGCAGCCCATTTCTTCTGGCCTCTAGCCCATTTTCATAAAACACTGTTTGTTATGGAGCAATGAGGAAGCACAGGCACTGAGGTTTGGCCATCCTGCTTCTGAGGTTGAAATGGATGCATTAATCTAGAAACACGGATGTATTTCCATCTGAACCATTAAAACTCTGCCCACAGCAGGCATCTCCTGTAGCAGGAAGCATAACTGAGGAGAATTTTAGTTCATATTCATTTAGATTTCAGTAGTTATAGCATTGTACAATGAATCATCTGTTTTCCAGAGAACACATCCTGGGAGACTATTGAAGAAGGAATGATAAATATATCAGAACTGGTATTTCCAAGTCAGTAGGAGGAAGACAAGTGAGACATCAGCCTGACAGCGCTGCTGGGGTTATAAAAAGGTTATGTAGTAGTAACCAAGTATAAAACCCAAATTAAGGACTTGAAAGCCAAACAGGAGTCTGTTTGACAAATACAAGGTAAGTGTAAATCATCCGTTATTCCAATTTGCCAGGTGAGCAAGAGTTTATCTGATTTATGCATTTTCTTAATACAACGTATGTCCAACAGCAGCATGAGGATGCCAGAACAGCCAGAGCTGCGCACTGCATGGCTAACAGCAGCAAGGCACTGGACCAGTAGCCAGAATTTTGATACCCACATGGTTGCAGCCTGTTTGCTTAAAGCCAGCCACAGGTTGGGAGAAGCCCAAGCCAGTGACTGAAAGTCACATGGACTGCAATGCCATGTTGCATCACCACTTCTCCCAGAATAAACCTGTCCAAATTCGGGTGCAACCCTTTAACTTCTCGCCAAACAGCCCCATCCTTATCTGCTCAGCAAGCACCAGGAATCAGAACTTTATGTTCAATTACTTCTCCTCTACTGACAAAGGAGGGAGGTAGACAAAGAACCAGTGCTTTTTTATCTATCCATAATACATTTTTATCTACTCAAATGGGCCATTAGGAGGCTTGAATAGCACAAAGCCTTAAAAATGGACAACACACAGAAGGTCAGCAAACCTAAGACACAATCAACTTGCATTTCTAACAACCCCCACATACACAACAATTTTAATTCTGTTTTTGTGAAAATAAAATTACATTAAATATTCATGTCATTTTTTCCTCAGAAAAATAAACAATGAACGGTATTCAAGAGACAACTACTAGCTCACTGCTTAGAAACTCATTCCATAATTCAGAAAAAAAATTCTACTATTTTCCATGTGTATTTAACAGCCTTCAGAAGACAAGTTCCTAGTTACATACTTGGAGAATAGCATTTCCTTGCTGCTTGTTTTGCTCCATCTTGTTTGTGAAGGTAATATGGAATGGGGGGGAGAAAAATTATGACTAATTATTTCCATTTCGGTGAGTTTATCAATTTTCAACAAGGGATTAGAACTACAACACACTGCTCCAAAGACCACAGGCTTTTACATAAGCAGCACAGAACTTAAAACGTGTGGAGCGATTGGCATCTCAGTTTCCCCCGTAAGTTAAACCACGAAACTGCTCATGTCCTTGCAAAGAGCTTTACAGACATCATAAGGGATGTTATTTTTAAGGGATTTATTGTTGGTTTTGACTTACCTTAGTCTCCTTCATTAAGGTGTACATATGAGAAGGATGCAAATCTTACTTCTTGCTTATACTTGGTGTTCCTTCTGCTTGTGAGTCTATTTACTCTGGGGAGTGGGAAGGGAGAAACAACACTACCCCCAAAGATTTCCCACCCTCTAACACAGGATATCAGCATTTTTTCTGACCTTCACACATGAAAGATGAAGTTTGAAAGACGAAGTTTGAAAGACATTACTTACAGTAGAAGACCACTGAAGCACATTCCTTGAACTGCTACCTTCAAGTAAAAAGCTCTTTTATTCAGCTCTATCTCTACCTGCAGCACAACAGACTTCAGGCATGGCTATTAATTTTAGTGGCCCAATGACATTTTTTGGATTCAGCATTTGCCTGAAATACTCATGTCTAAGATAGGGTTTAAGCAAAAAAGCCCAAACAAGCCCACAGGGAAAGAGATGGAAATTTTACAGTAATTATAGATGAGTCCATGTTTAAAAAAACCCAAACAACAACAACAGAAGAGAAAACACAAAAAAAACCCAAAAGGAAGATCATGAACCAACAGCCCTAGTAGAATTTGGATCTAAAAATCACATTCAAATTTCATGGGTTCATCTCACTGTAGAGCCCATTTTCACCCCAGGCCAGAAGCAGCTCCTGAAATGCTGAGGAGGATTTGGTGGGCTCATGAAGTGGTTTCTCTGGGCATTGGAAACCAATCTGCAAATTGGGAGACTCAGCATCTTGATATTGTGTCCTGAGCTTGGATTATTTACAGGTCAGAGACACATAAATACATTCTAAAACCATCTGTATTTCCAACTACTATGATAAAAATATCACCTACACCATGTTCTGCTCATCTTGTATATTTATCCAGCCAAACTGACACATCTGCCTTCACCTTGCAAAGAAACAAGGACATTTACCAACTTTGGTGTAAACCACTTCAGGATGCTTATTCTAGCAAGCAAACTTCACCTGAGAAATCTTATCTTTAAGGATAATAAAAGACTATTATTTGTAAGATATTGGTTGGTACAAAGCCACGGGATTTGCAATTAAAGTATGAAAACCTAGAGTGGAACAGTGCTGTGTATGTAAATTATGCATGTTTCTTATTAAATCAAATCCCTTTAACTCCTCTTCTCCCTCCCTCTCTCCACTTATTACACAACTTGTCATCTCTTATTTACATGCCATATGATACACAACCCAAATAGAGAGGGCAAACATCCACACTATGAGCAGGAAAAGGAGATATTTGCATTTAAGACATGAATATGCATTAGCAGGCAACACATTCCAGATACATATTTTAAAAGCGAGTGTGTTTATTTTGACAGGCGTATTGCTGGCAGTGCCGCTACACGCTCCCCCACACCGCGCAGCGCGGAGCTGGGGCTCCGGCTGAATACACAGCACCCCTCCTGGAACCAGCCAAGATGCTGCTGAGCTGGGTTCAAAGCCAGGGACTGAAAAGGGACTTGTGACACTGGCAGGCTGAAGTGGGAAAGCCTGGGGTCAGAGGGAGAATCCATTGATAGCATTTACTCTCTTCTCCTCTTGCATCTTTTTCCTCCTTCTGTAAGCTCACTGTAACTTCACCACAGTAATAGAAATCCTTCCACAGTTTTTGCTGAATCACATATTTTTATATTAAACACTGTAATGCATGCCAAAAAAGAGAAATGGAATTCACTGAAGTACCACAAAAATAGCAAGAAACTCCATAAGCATTCAACTGCTCTTTGTTGTTGAAGACAGTAAGTTTTCTTACACAGTTGATGTATAGAATCTACTGTTACAGTCAATTAGACCATCAAACTAGAGTAAAGCAACTCCACAGCTTTGAAACCCCTCCAGGGATGAGGACCCCAACACTGCCCTAAGCAGCCTAGGCCAGGCCTTGACAACCTTTGTGGGGAAGAAATTGTTCCTCATGTCCAACCTAAACCTCCCCTGGCACGCATCCATTTGGTTACTCAAAGTTACTGTCTGCAAATATCAGTGCTTGTTAAAGGATGAGAGAGGTCCCTCACCGAAGGCACCCCTAAAACAGTGGACGTGCCACAAATTGCTGAACAAATGCAGCCCTGTGAGGAAGCTCAGTTGGAGAACCAACCTTAGCCCAGGGAAGCTCCCTCTCCAGTCAATGAGGTGTTGCTGTGCACACACTGATTCGCGCACGCTGAGCTCAGAGCGTGCATAAGTGTTTGCAGGATCAGTATCAAATAACCACGTTCCTCTTCAAAAGCTCTCTCTGTAATCTGCTGGAAGATTCAGACCAATTATATATTTCATGACTAATTATTCTAATTAAACTGACTGGTAGCACATTAGTGATTCAGACAGAAAACAAAATATTCAGACTTTACATTCTCCTCCTCCACACTGCAGTGAAATCTCTAATGTATCTTATGATGTTTTATTTATCTTAACCCAAAGGCAAAAATACATTGAGCTTTACCCTAAATAAATTATATGACCCCAGACTCTTATAAGTAATCCACCCTGTATGAGGAGATGTTGATGCTGTTTAATGCCATCCGCACTGTTCCATAGTGCCAGTTTATAAAACATTTCTATACTGGTGACACTTCCCCACACCATCTCCCAGCACCACCATGAGTAGCTGCAAATCGTTATGATGAGTTGCCTGTTGGCAGCTTCTCACTGTATTAATGCAGCTATTGCATTAGACAGGTTCTTGATGGTGGTTCACATCCCAGTGCACTTCCAGTAGCTTTGTTAGAGTGAAGACCTATGATTCAAAGCCAAGTGCTCAGAGCAGTTGTTTCCAGAACAGTGACCACCTGTGCAGCCTCAGGAGCAATCCTTGCCTGGGAGGAAGGATGAGCCTTCCATGAGGTGATTCCTTCCCTGCACCTCATCCCCACCGCTCGGCTCTCTCACATAGGGCACGAGGCTGACTGTACTCCCATTCAATACAGCTAAAGGACTGTTCCTTCTCCCGCCCTCCTCCCTTCCTCCCTGGACAAATCAATGCACATAATTTACTGCACTGCTTATGAATGTTTTAGCAATGAAACATACTTTCTTTATATACTGAACTGATAAAGGTACGGTTGGCTACTTTTATATGCCTCTATTTCCTTTTGAAACTTTAAAATGTCCTCCTATTGACCTAAGAAACTTCTAGGGAGAAGCAAAAGAGAATAAATACATGAAATGAAATGTTTGATAAATCAAAAGAGCCTGGATTCATTTCTTTGCCTGGGTGATATTCCTAAGATGGTTGGCCTTGTAAGAGCAAGAGGAGGAGATCAGAATCTGCAGCTAAATGCGATCAGGAATTGGAAGTACTTCAAAACCTGAAGAGCTCAGCACCTTGCTGTTCAAATCAATTCCTCACCAAACACTCAGGGGAAAAAAAAAAAAAAAAAAAAATAAATTTAAATTACCCTACAAGGGGCTGGCCCAGAGTTCCAATTGCTTCTAAAATAAGATCCAGGTGCTCTTAAAAGTCTAAAGCAGCCTTTTAATTTTAAATTGCTCTTCACTGCATGTGCCATGAATGCTGATCTTTAAAAAGCACGTCTAAATTAAAACACTCCATATTGCAAAATAAGTGGTTTAAAAAAAAAAAAAAAAAAGGAAAAAGCAGCTGCAAGATAGTCCCAGCCACATTAAGTGACAAACCATGTTTAATATTTTCTCTACACAAAAGATAACAGAAACATAATCCATGTGTGTTTTGCTCTCTTTTCTCCACACTGTAAATTTAAACTTTGACTGCAGGCGAAGCTCTTACTTGACTTCAGCTCTACCAGGCTTACTGCTGCTCATGGCCTATCATTATTATTTATATTATGATAGCACCTACAGACATAGGTAAGGTTCTTACTATCATTGCATATAAACTGAAGAGGACTTCCTGCCCCTAAGAGCTTATATCCAAGTAGCTTATAAACACAGACAACAGCAGAGCCAAGCAACTGTGGAAAAAAGTCACTAGAGCAGAAGGACTACTTTAGGACTGAGTCTACATACATGTATTTTTAGAATAAAAAAAGCAATTACTGAGATGGGACATCAGGTAGCTGTAGGGGTTTAAGGGATCACCTTTAGCAGTGATGGAGAAAAGTCCATCACACCTACGTGAATCTGCCTCACCAAACATCACTCTGCAAACAAGGCAAGATCAATCACTTTGATTGGATACTGCAACTTCTACAGTATCCAACACAGAGTATCCAGCCTGGTACAAACCTTGGTCAAGTATGATCCCACCTGAACTATGTGCCAATATTTGGGTCCTATAAGATTACTCCACTGAGAAAACAGGTTAGAAACAGAGCTGTTTTGATCCAAAGAGACCTTTAAGGTCAGAGAGTCCAACCACTAACCCAGTGTTGCCAGGTCACCACTAAACCGTGTCCCTCAGCACCACATCTCCATGGCTTTGAAATCCCTCCAGGGATGGGAACTCCACCAGTTCCCTGGGCAGCCTGGGCCAGGCCTCAATAACCACTGAGGGGAAGAAATTCTTCCTCATGTCCAACTTAAGCCTCCCCTGGTGCCAACTAAGGCTATTTCCTCCTGTCCTCTCACTTCTTCCTTGGTAGCAGAGACTGACCCCACCTGGCTCCAACCTCCTTTCAGGAAGTTGTTGAGAGTGAGAAGGCCTCCCCTTAACATCCTTTTCTCCAGGCTAAACAAGTGCACTTGCACTGCTCCTCATGGAACTTGTGCTCTATAAACAGAGGAGCTTTCTAGAGTTCTCTAGAGTCAGGTAGGTTTGATGCAACTATTATACAACATTCAAAAAGAAGGCAAATGACCAAAGTTTTCCTTCTTCACTGCCATAGATGTCAGTTAAACAAATTTTGGATCCAAAAGCCTATTCTCTAGATTTTTCTTGGGATCAGCTTCCTCTCCAGGCTCACTTAAAGTTTCTGTGTTTGATAGTTTTTAGATGCAATCTCATTTTGATTCTACATTAGCATCTCTATCTTATCTGGCTTTCTTCTTTCTTCTACTCGCACATACATACAATCCCCCCCAAAAACTTGAGCCCTTCCAGTCAGATCATTCAGGTTTCAGAAGCTCCCTGTTTGGGCAGAAGAAGATTTCCCAGAGCTGCTGTAAAAGAATGCTAGTCCCAAAGTAAATTGTAGTCTGAGATTTTGAACACTGTCTGAAGGCAATAGAGAGCTGTAAGGAAATCAGTGATCATGTTATGAAAAAGTGCAATCAGATGCTTTCAGAACAAGCTAATCCATCATAAATGTTCCCCTCAGTGCTCTATGAGACACACCAGCCTGCCTTTGCATATCATGTCCTAACAGCAACCACTGGCACAAAGCTGACTTCTGAATGACGAGCACAGGATGTAAAGTGGTCAGCAGTTTACCAACCGTCTCTGCATACACATTATACCACTGCCTCCTTTCCAGCTTTTCCTCCCTGCAACTGTAATGGAAGAAAAAGGCAGGCAGATGGTCAGTAAATTATGTATTCTCACCGCAAAGATCCCCAGGAGCAGCCAAATTATACAACAGTTCACAAGAGACATCGAGATAAAAGTGTGTGCTCTTTAAATAGACCAACCTCTAGCTCCAGCTGAATTCAGCAGAAAAAGCAGAGCAATACAATGAAGAGAAGGAAAAATAAAAATAATTAGCCCCCATCAGCTGTGCTCCAGTTAGATGGGTAAAAGCACATGGCTGGTTTGGAAGAGGATATAGAGATGGAAAGAGGCATGTTATGACAGTGTTAACTCTGTCAACTCCATCATTCTGCCAGAGTCTTATTTAAAAATATTCCCAACTGAAACAATTAAAATGTATTAAAAAATACAGACTTCCTTCATTTCAAAGTTTATTAAAGATGCCTGTATTCCTTGGGGTTCTTAGTATCAACCTTCTCTTCATTATAAAGAAAAACTTCAGGGTTTTGAACAGTTTCTTAACGTACAGTAATGATTCCTTTCATTCTTTAACTCCAAACTTGGTGAATTGGAAAGGTTTCCATCATAAAAGAGAATGTTAGAGGCAAAAATATGATCTAGTTGAAGGAGCTACTCTAAGTGTGGTGTTTTCCATTAAAACTGTGATTTGCTGCAAAAGATCTTCTTTCCCACAGAAATCAGGGGCACCTGAAGGTCAGAACATGGCCACTTCAAATCGTGACATTAAATCAATCCTGAAAAGCAAAGTCTGTAAAATAAATTTTAAAAAACAAGGATGCAAGCCCTGTGAGCGTGTATTTTTGGTGTCAATACTGCAATCTAATGTTGAGCAGCAAATCCATGACCAACCAAAATCCAGGCAAAAATCTCTAGAAGTTAAAAAACAGCATCATAGATAAATTGAATTAAACAGTAATACTTCTGTGCAGAAACAAACTGCATGTAGAGTTTTAATTTTTTTAAGGGTGTCCCACTGTCTATCAGGTATGATCAACAGTTTCAATATTATTAGAGAATCTCAGTAAATTCCCAGTGAAAAATTTAAGTTATATAAACAAAAAATGAAAGTTGGCTGTAGCATTTTGGACATGACTTCATCACAGAGCTATTAGGCTAAACATGGAAGAACAACATCAACTAAGTCCCACCATCCAAAAGAAGAAAAGGAAGAAAGAAAGAAAGAAAGAAAAGGAAGAAAGAAGGGACACCTTGCAAAACATTATTAATAGCTTCTTTATTAAGGGAATGAGATTAATTCAAGGATAGTCACAGAACCATCTTGGGATTGCTCTTAAAGAATGATGAAAGCAAGTAGAGCAGCACAAGACTTGGACAAAATTGAGCCCATGCTGGGCTGCAAACAGACCACTGTAAGACTGGATGACAACTGACAACAAAAAGGCAGTAACTTCAAATAGAGAAACAAAGGCAGAGGACTTTATATTGTCTATTCTTGGGCAGAAAGGGAAAGGTAGAGATGCCTGGCAGCTGGCAGGCCCAGTATAAGCTGAAGAAGTGCAAATAAAGCTTTAGAACAACAAATGCCCATGGTTCCTGCAGCCAGGTGGAATCCAAAGGGCAGCCAGGGGAGCAAGGCTATTGCAGCTGCTCCAGTTTGCACGGCAGTCACATAGCACAAGCTTTAAGTTTATGAAGTAATGAGGCTCCAGCAGGCTAATCAGCCCTCAAACAGGATTTCAAGTTAAATACTACTAGATACAGCCATCAGCACAGTGTTTCCCTGAAGAAGCATTGAGCAGTGATGTAGTGTGCTTGGTTCTGGACCAGCAGCCGGGCGTCAGACAAGCTCTGTCCATAGGATGTAGCTCAGAGGAGGCAGAGCACTGTGAAGCCTTCCTTTTCCTGATAGTTTCCTTAGATAATTTTGGAAACATTTTGAATGGTGTTTTTTTGTTTGGGGGTGGGTGGATTTGTTGTCCTACTTGTACAACAAAAATACAAGGCTTGATCTGGTTCTTGGAGTAAATATTAGGACACTCTTCTTTTATTAATATGACTGAGAGTCACAATTTTAATGGAAAGTTATCTAGCAAAAGAGCTGTGAAAAGCTGGTGAAGCATGAACTGAGTCACCCAACAGGCAGTAAGGCTGAAGGCAGTATTTGCAAGCACATCTCAGGATTATTAGAAATACTGATGAAAGGGCAATAATAATAGAAATATTCACAGCTGGGGGGAAGCAATTCAAGTGCCCTGTTTCTGAGGCAAACAAGTTTTTATTGTTAAAAGCTAAGTTGTCAGCCATAGTATTTTGACTAAGTGTGATAAATCCAAAAATAAATGAGAACTCCTCCCCGTTGTTTCTGGATATTTCATGCCTGCATCAAATTACTGAATGGTTCAGATGAAGGCAAAATTTTCAGGCAGCTCAAAACCATTCAAGACATTTCTACCAGCAGCAATACATGAGTATTTGCAAAGACAGAGGTATCTGAGGAGTGAGCACCCAGCCCAGCTCCCTCCTTCCCAGGTACAAACAGGCAGAAATGTGCCTAGTACTGCCTGAAAAAACACTGACATGCACTAATTGAAGATGGCCACTGGAGTGTCATTGTACAGGAATTGTTCACAAGAAATGAACAGAGTTCTTCAGTGATTTCCAGAATCCCTGATCCACCGGACACTGAAACGGGATGTCAACACATACAGGTCATTCAGATTTTCATCTAAACTAATACAGCATTAAACTGATTTGTAAACAGGTAAATACTTCCTAACATGGAAAAATGAGATTCCATCAGCCTTTTAATTCTTTCATTTCCATGGTTCTCCCAGAGGCAAAAGACTTCTGGAAATTGGTCTCAACAGCAGATCTTCACAGTAGAGGATGCTCTGGGCCACAGAATCAGGAAGAGACCATGTAGCTTTTGCCACCTCTTTCCAGAAGTGCTCCCTCCTGCTCTCACAGGAGTACACTTCACTTTATTCATTTATGTAAACTATGGGGGGGGGGGGGGAAATCTTCACTCTGCCATGCCATGGGGACCGGGGCCTGAAAAGATTTATTAGGACAGAGGGGGCCACCATTTCATTCGAAGCAACCCTAA
>JANHGN010008329.1:31819-57950 GCA_024605025.1 Megaceryle maxima
AGAATCAGGAAGAGACCATGTAGCTTTTACCACCTTTTTACAGAAGTGCTCCCTGCTGACCTCTCAGGAGTACACTTGGCTTTATTCATTTACGTAAATGATGAGAAAAAACCCTCTTCACTCTGCCATGCCATGAGGACAGGGGCCTGGAGAGATTTAGTATGACAGAGAGAGCCAGAAACCAGCCTCCTGCTGCTGCTGGAGAATCCCACCCCCAGCTCTGGTGGAGAAGCAGCAGCCAGCCCAAACACGATTGCTCCTGTTCAAAAAATAGACCTCAACAACACAAGTTCTGTTCTCCTCTCCTTTGTGTACACATTTTGTTTCACGAGCTGCACTTCAGAGGCAGAAAATGCTGTTTGTGCTGTGGAACATTATGACAGTTCATATGTATTGACTCATTGTGACAGGACTTGTCCTCAGTTGAGACAATCTGTCTGATTCAAATGAGTTCAAGTTTAAAGACTGACTTAAAAAGACGGGGGGAAAAAAAGCACTGTGGCTATGTTTAAATGCTGAGACAAGGAGGAGGGTCGAGAGAAAGCAGCAGTGATGGATGAGGTAAAAGCAAAAATGAGTTATTATAAAATGTATTTAAAATAAATAGTCAATAGTTATTACTACCTGGAGTGTAAAAAGAAAAATCTCATCAAAACCTCATGATGCTCATATTTCTGAACTAGGCACTGGAGGAAAAAAAAAATCCCAGTACCAACTTCTAATCAAATATTTGCCAACACAGAAGATTCACAGCCATTAGTTTTCAGACTTTGCATAACTAATTGGAAAAGATCTGGGAGAGGAAGAGAGTTGTCTGTCTTTATAAAATGGAAGGTAATATAAAATGCAATTCTAGGTTTTGACTTTATGCATACGTGTTTGTAAAAATGTACTCAGTGCATGAGGAGTTGAACAGAAAATTATGGAAGATACGGAGTAAAACTTCACATTAGATTCCATCCACAAAGAGAACTTTTCTTTTTCCTGAAAGAGTTAATGACAGGAGCTTTTCAACAGGCAAACCCTTGGAACAGAGGAAAACTCCAAAATATTAAGGCTTGGAAAGTAAAACATTCAATTAGATGAATTCTGGCTGAGAATGGACCAAGATAAAAATATTCAATTAGCCTGCAGCCTGACCCCAGAAACTTCAGTGGTGTTATAAAAAGATGAGCTGTCCGTCATTCACACTTCAGGGAAGTTGACCAGCAGCAGAAAGCTGAAGCTAAAAGCAAATCTTGGCAGCAATAGAGGCTACCAAGTAGTCTTGAGCAGAGAAGCATCCATTAGCACCAACATCCACTTAAGGAAAAGAGGAAAGAAAAGTACAACATTGAATGATGGGGACACAAGAGGCACAATGTGCCTATCCACAGGCACACTTACGTGTGCAGCTTTCTGTCCAATGAGTTAGAGCAAGAAGAGTCTAATGGCACCTGAAAAACTCCTCAGCATCATCTTCTAGGAATGCTCCTTGGGAAATGGATGCAGCAAGACTCCTCCCATATCAGCACTTGTGCAAACAGATCACCACCTGCAAGATATGCAGGGCACAGATCTGTGTCCAAGACTAAGTGCTCTGCAGACCCTTCTTTTCTGAAGAAGGTCTCAATCATTTCAATTAAAGACTCAGGTTTTTCCTGTTGTCTTTCATCAACCAAGGATTTGTATGAATCCAAAGATATTTACAATATATCTAGTGTTTTATTAAAGACTTGGTCCTGAATTTTGGCCAGAGAACATGCAGGTAGCATTTCCAATTACCAGCCCCGTTCTACCTCCAGAGCACTAAAAAGAAAAGAAAACAAAAAAAAAAAACCAAACCCAACAAAAAACCCCAAACCCAACAGTAAAAAAAAAAAAACCAAACAAACCAACACAATAACAACAAAAAACAAAACCAAAAACAAACAAACAAAAAAAAACACACCCAAAAAAAACCAAACAAAACCAAAAAAAACCACAAAAAACCCCACCCAAACCCACACAAACAAACAAACCACACAACAAAACCTCTGCAAACAAATCACAGGTTTCTTCACAATGAGAAGAGGTAATTTTTTAGAACCTATTCAATGAAAGCACCTCCCTGCCACTAAATCATGCAAAATCTGACACAAAACATCTCATCACTACTTTGTAACTCCCTGTCTTTTCCAGAGGAAAAAAAATCTTTGTAAGACAGCATGTTCATCTTTCTATTACCTCATTACTTACTATTAACTTTAAACAGCATGTTTGCTCACCAAGTCTTCCAATTAAATCAGTAAAAAGTTGTATCTAGAACCTGCTCCAGCATTGACTATTATTATTATTTTTATAAAAAAAAGAAAGCCACCAAACATCCAATAACTCAGCCCATCATGAGGCCTTGCAGCTCTGCAAAGCAGAGGATAAACCTCAAATCACTGCCTGAACATCTCTATGGGAATAGAGCAGTAGCTTTTGGCACTGTATCTCTAAAGTGTCCTGAAATAAACATGGTCCAAATAACCATCTAAATGCATCCATGTTCCTGGATGGGTTAGATAGGCTTAATCTTCAAAATAGAGGACAGAACAGTTGCCACCTTATATAGTCACAGACAAATCAGGAGCCTAAATTCCCAAATGGCATTGAGAAATGTACAGGGATTTTCACAATACAGGAACAAGGGACTTAAAATGAATCAGCAAGTGGTAAGTTCAAAAAATACACAAGTAATATTACTTGAAGAAAGTACAGCTTAAGCTGCAGAACTCTTGTGTCTCAGGATGTAATGGAATTTTATTTTTTAAATACAAAACCAATATTCCAACTATTTGAACAAAGTTAGGGAAATTACTCTGCTAACAATTTTTAACTACCAAGGTTCAGATGCTTGTTTAAGAACTCACTGAGCTGCAGATTGCTGAGTGCTGGCAAGAGCAAGCTGGAAAGACTTTTATACTTCCCTAATCTCAGCCTTCTTCACTGTCACCAAGGAGTAGATATGAGACGGGGTTAGACAGGCCTTGAGCCTGATTCTGTACATGGGCTGGAGGTGGTAGTTCTTGTCTCTGATCATTAAATGTTCAGTTCCATCCAAATACTTCATCTATTACTCTCTTCATCTACATGAACTGACGATTATGTATTTATTTGGTCCACAAGTAAGTATATATGTACATTTTCCCCCCTCCTTTTGTAGCTGTTTTGGAACAGTTTGGTAGAGTTATGGAACATGTCAACCCCCAGACTCCTTTTGATGTCTTGTTGGCTTCTGTAGTGGGCTGCAACAGCCACAGATGGGTAACACCAGAGCAACTTTTGGGTATCTATGGAAATCAGTAGCTAAAGTCTGCCTGAAGCTCTTCTCTTCAGATCCTTCCCCCATGCCAGGAAGGGGCCAGGAATCCCCCCACCCATCAATATGCACAGAAGCAAGTGAGGAAGCTGGTGCCAGGAATGTCAACGGGGAGCTGTGGCAAGCAAGAAGGCAGAGGAAGGAGAAGGGAGCTAGAGTCAACTCAGAAATGAAAGAAAAGATTGAGTAGGAAAGGCAAACACAGATCAAGAGCAAGATCATGTCCTTCCTGTAGCTTGATTCCTAGGTAGCCTGTTTAGTAGGCTCCACTGACATTTCACATGTTAATTAATTCCTTGCACTTCCAAGCTGGCTGCTGTGTACTGGCTGTTTGTTTGATGCTCTGTATAGATGTGCAGGGCTAGTGCTCAACACAAAATCAAAACAGAATACCTCCTGACCTTGTGTAAATCTCGTATGACCAGATACAGCTCAGCAACTGACTCCACTTTCAGAATAACGTGTACTCGCCATGTGCAGATGACAACCTGTGAACATCCCAAGCTGTCAAGCAAACCCCTCACGTCCTGGTGCCTCTACCCGCACACATGGTGCCATACCACCAGCCAAGGCCCACCAGCTTCAGTTGTGTCATACCCAGATAGGGGCTGTGGAGAAGGCCCTTGGTGCCTTCCTGCATTCCAAAAGCACAACCATAGAGACACCACATCAACTACCTCAGGCACCTTCCATGCAGCTGCTCCATGTTCATAAATCCTCCACACCACCAGAATACACGACCAATGCATGTTTCAGTAACACTACAGTCTGCTGGGAAACATCCACCTCCAAGGGGTTCGAGGGATCTGGAAATTCAAGACAAGTTTAATCAAGTCACTAAATCCACAGATGTAAAACTCTTTAGTTCCACTGCTCTTTAGGTTGCCATTCAGTGATTTTGATGTTGAATATACTCACTTCACTGGTAACTAGATTTTACTTCATTTTTTAATTATTAGCCTGTCTGCTGTCTCAGCAGAAGATTCTTCCAGAAAAGTTATGTCTTCAGCTATACCTGAGTGACTCTGCTCAATTTCGCTCAGCAATTGGAACTTAATTAAAAATTCTTCTGAGAACATGCTGGGCAGACTAGGAAAAGGCCCATCACATCAGAGCTCTATTGGCTCTGTGGCACTGATAGCAACGTGAACTAATAAAAACCTTTTGTTCACCCTAAAACGCATACCCTGCATTTTCATTAGACAGTAGGAGCAACTGATGTTAGATGAGAACCCTATCGGTGAGTAGATCTGTTCTACAAGAATTACTCTATTCAGACAATCACTTTCCACATTAAAACCCACATCAAATAAAGGGGATCTCCATTACAACATAAGAGTATCTCATTTAAAGCTACTTACCCAGCTCATAACTGGCCACAGACAAATTCTGTGAACTGCACTCAAAGTTATTCAGGGAAATGAAATGGCCCAAAAGATCTCAGTCTGTCCTTGCCAAACAGGGGCGTTTCACCACTTTTCACTTCTAATCCTTTTAAAACAGTGCAGTTAAATGCTCCTCTCTAAGTAGAATGACCTATTTTCGGCAGGCTATTACATCCCCTTAAATTTCAGTTACATGAAGACACTGATTTAGTAGTACCAAGACAATCATGAGAATTTTGTTTCTACTTATAGGTGCCTGGTGAAAATCCAGTCTATCTAATGGCTCCACACCAGTGAACTGAAAGAAGAGGAAGAATACTTACAAAACCCCTCACTTTTGCTGTGCTGGTGCTGACCCTGCACTGCAAAAAATTCGGAGATCCACAGATCAAACCCACGCAGTTGGAATCACCAGAACAAAATCCCCAAAGACTGACAAGTGCTACATTAAAAAAACTAATGAATTTAGGATTTTGCTTTCTGGATATGCTCACAGCTATTATTATTTTGAGGGGTTTTTTAGGTTTTGGGTTTTGTTTTTGGGGTTTTTTTGGTGTTTTTTTTGATAGATAACAATCTCATTCTGCATGCTGAAACAGTTGAGAAGACACAGATGAATACTCACTTGAACTGGATTGAATACATGCTTAATTTTCTCATACATACTTTCCATTAAAACCCACACCTTTTAGCTTGATTAACCACAAACACTCAAATGTAATTTTTAAGTAAAACAACCATCAAGATTTCATTAAAAATATTACATTCCATCCTAATGCTCTTTATTTACAATTTGCATGCCTCTAAGACATCCCGTTTCCATTTATCAATCAAACGGTTTCCAAGATTATGTAAAATAACACAAAGTGGGATTTTAATCAAACGTGTCATCTGTGATACAAGGCAAATCAAGGAGGCAAATGAATTCGTTTAAGTTATTATCTTCAACTGTGAATCCAGCTGTAATGCTCAAAATCTGCAAGCCAAGGTACTCCGTCACAAATTCCTTGCCAACTAGTAATAAATACTCTCTTCCACAGCATTATGCTTGCTATCTCTGCTATGAAACAGCTTTTATTAAACAAGAGGGTCTCAAAGGAAAAGTGTTATGATGCTTCATTCTTTCATTACCTTCATTTTTAATCCAGACTCCAAAGAGAAGTTCTGTGTTAATGGAAAAATCTCCCCTCACTCTTAGAAGGTACTGCCACAGGCTTCTACTGGATTCTCCTCTCTACTGTTCTTGCTACTTGATTTTTGCCTCAGTTTGTCTATGCAATCCTAAAACATTAGAAAAATGATTTTTATGTTATGGAACACTCACCTCAAACCACTGGCCATGCGACTGCATTTTAAGGATGACACACGGATCTGGCTTCGAGAGGGCATCCCTGTCTGATATGCCTTTGCATGCAACTCGCAGCTCCACTTTAGTCAGGCATGGGCTGTTAAAAATCCCCAGGGTATTGGCTGCTGATTCATAGATGTTGCTCATTTTCTTCATTCCTTTTTCTGAAAGGGAGAACAGGTCCATTAAGAACAGTGCACACACAGTACAGTCCTTCCATGCAGAGGCAAATACAACATTCTGCTAGCCAGCTGTGAACGCAATCCAGAGCAAGACAGGGAAAACTAAAACCAAAGGAATACCTACAGAAGAAAGAAATATTTATAAACATACCAGGTGATGCAAGTCATGTCCCAAATGAAATACTCCACCATGCCCCTGAACTCTGAAGGTGGACTGTGACCTCCACTTGTAGCTCTGTTCCTGCTGAGCTGCATTTTCACAGGCCAAAGGGTAGACAGGATGGTAATTCTGAATTTCTCCTGCTAACACCTTATGCCAGTAACAAGGCCAAATTCAAGTGTTCAGCAGTCCTTCCATCTTCTTTTATTTCTCCAAACTCCATACAAAAACATGCTTCATCTTACACAAACTTGCTGTGTAAACACCATCAAAGACCCCTTTCAAATCAGCCTTAAATTCCAAAACACATTTCACCATTTCCACACTTACCGCAGAAGTTTCCCTCCCCCATTTCTAAGCAAGTGGTCAAGATTGATGTTCTAAGCAGAAGGGCAGAATATTTATGCTGGCAAATCTTGTCATTATACAGTGTCTGCTCTTTTGGGTCAGGAATCACAGTTACATGAACACCAATGCTGGAATAGTGGGAACCTCTGGCCCTTACTTCATTACAAACACCACTACCAATCTTGTAGTTCAAGCCTTTGCTCTCAACAGAAGTAACAAAACCCCATTTTTAATGCCTATCTTTGCAAAAATCGTAACATGATGGGTTTTGCATCAATAAAGAATATGGGAAGGCTTTAATTTGCTCACCTTGTTCTGAGCTTGACAGCCTGACCCCAAAAAATTTGTCTCCTGACACAAGGATTAGTGCCTTTACCCTTTTACCCCATACACACAAGCTGCAGAAAATGAAATTGGATTTCACACTTTCAGAGAGTAGGTTTGTGCTGGGTCTGTTCACATCGGGGACAGCAAGATCACAGCCCTAGCCTGAGAGCAGCAGCAGGCAGATGGAACGGGGCTCAAGCCTCATCGGAACTACTCTGGTATCATCCCAATGTGAGAAGCACTGATCTGCAAGCCAGAGGGACCTGGCCTCTGACACCTCAACCAAGCACCACAGGAAGTGTCTGGAAAAAGAGCTACCAGAAGCTATGATTCAAAACCATGTTTGGGAGACTGGTTTTCTTCTTTTGGCTGCTTTTTTCCACCTCCCCAAGAGGGCAGCTTAAGATGGTGATAACTTTGACAAAGCCACTGAAGGCTACTATTCAGCTAAAAAAACATAAGAGAAAATTACATATATTTCTGCTAGCAATCACCACAAATCTGTTTTTCATTCAATTTCTAATAAATCCCCAATACATGATGTCAGGGACCTAAATTTCCATCAAGTGGGATTACAAAAAGACTGTTAGGAACTGAGGTGGGGAGAGGGCCTGTTGTCTAATTATCCACCATTTCATGATCCCATCTCCTTCAGAAAGCTGCTCAACAAGCTCATCCCACACATTTACAAGACATTTTTACATGCTGCCCTTTCCAAATTGAAATCCATTTGAAAATTGGGTTAATTCCGTCTCATGTACATCTTACATCATTAATGAAATGTCATCCTTTGTGCAGAAATCAGTTGGTGATTTAATTAAGCCAGATGATTTCAACACTGAAGAGAAGGGGAAAAAGTAGCAGAGTGAGGGGGAGAGATGTATTTTTCTTCCTCCCACAATAATTATACACTGTTTTTTTAGAACAGTGGGTAAGTATAAAATTATATTTCTTTTTATCGCTACAACTATTACTTCAGCTTTTACAAGTTCTAAATTTATCAATGGAAAAGTTCAAGCTAGTCTTTTTCTTTTGTCTCATTATATTCTTCTTCTAATATAATCACCAGCTTGGGATGTTGTACTGATGTCACATAACCAGGAAGCTGTGGGCCTGTAAAATAGATTTTGAGCCTACTGAAAGCAGCTAAAAAAGGTATTATTTTACATAAACATAGACACGACAGATTGCATAAGAAGTCCTTCATCAATTAAAAACATAGATTATTGATGAAGGAATAATTTTTTATTTTTTTTTTTTGGTTACAAAAGTCTTCCTTTTTTACTATTTTGGGACTGCATTATTCCATACACCTGGCTTTAACATTCACTAAGAGCTGTATCTGGGAGAGGAACGCAACAGTGTAGATTTGGAAGTGAGCAAGCTGAGTTTCCCATTCACTGATGCACACATTCTCTTGCATTTCCTTTGGAAAAAGAGGAAAAGAGCATTATCATTACATGCTTCCCACACAAGCTCACCAGCCAGCACCAGACTGCACAGAAAGCAAGACCAGGCTTCCTGGTTTCACCTCTCCCTAGTGAATCAGCAAGGAAGAAGGCAGCACCAGCTGGAAAAAACCTTGAAAGTACACTGTGCTGAAATCAAAACACATACTATTTAAAAAAACCCTCACAAAAAAACAATGTCAAAAAAACTCCCTAAACAAACAACACAAAAACACCCCACCACCACACAAAAAACCAACCACAAAAAACCAACCAACCCAACAAAAACAACAAACTAACCAAATGAAACAACAAACCCACAGAAAAATCGTTTGTTTTACTGGCACCTTGGTCATGAAATAAAAATAAGCCAATACCATCTGCCTGCTGCTCCAGGAGCAGCAAGACTTTGCTTCTGGAAGGTAAATGATGTTCACGGTGTGTACAGTGTGGTGGGAAATACCAGTGGTAGAGTTATCTGAGATCAGAGCTGTGAGTAAGCACCTCCATAAGAGGGCAAGACCTCAGAGCACTAAGTGTTGCAGCACTAGCTGCTCCCTACTTAAACTTACAAATTACATACAGGAGGGAGATTCAGCATTCAGCACACTGGAGCAGCTGAACTCTCTAGACAGAAAACTTTGAACTTACAGTTTCTGGATCTTCCAGGGTTTACAATCTAATAAAAGTAAATATGAAAGCCAAGTCTATAGTTAGCAGCTTAAAATTCATAAAACTCAAGCATACCAGCTGCTGCTGGAAAACACAAGGTGCTTTACAGTTTGAGAGATGGAGACCCACTTTTCTGTATTATTAACAAATGTGATCCTTGAAGCACTAGGAAAGTTGTTTCCTCTAGTCCTGTTCTAGATTCTTGATTTGTGGTACAATTCTGGCAAAATCAAAACCTGAGTAATCTTGTTCATTTTTAGATGAAATAACTAGTTTTAAGTGACAAGCAGAATCTGATTAAATAGAACACTGCTTTGAACACATATTAAACTATTTATAGGGTCTGATCTGAGATCCACAAAAGCCAGTGAGAAGATAACCCATTGATTCCAAACATGCATTTCTCAGGCCTTGAAGATCTGATGTGCTTCTATCCCATCTCCCACCAAGTTACACAACATACAGTAAGAGCAAGATTTCTAGAAAAGGATGAACTTATGTTGGGTGTTCAGATAGAGAAGTTTTAAAAGGTTCCTCTATTTAGCTGCCTGCTGAGCTCCAGCAAAATGTAGGCCATGGACCTCTTCAGGGAGTGATGCTAATTGAGATAAGCAATCATTTTTCTTTTAGAAACTTTATGTGATTAGGAATTCCCAATCGACTGAATTGCTCTGTCAGTTGTTGGCATCAAGGCTTCCTTGGATGTGAAAAGCAAACCCATCCCTTCTCACTCAGCTGTGTGGCTGGCAAACAAGCTCTGTGCAAATGAGGAAAGATAGGAATTCATCAGGAGGTTCTGATTCAGCAAGTCGATTAAATTAACATCCTATGTGCTTATTCAGGAGCATGCTAAGTCCCATGGCTGGCCCAGGACCGAACACAGAGCCCAGAAAGCAGACCTGTCTTTATTACAAATGTACAGCAATGACGGGGAACCAGTGATCAGCTGCAGGAGCTGATGTCCATGACCCTCTGTTTTCTCTGTAAGGCAACATTTGTTTCTTAGCACTGGGTTTTCTGTAACCCCCTGATATGGTTTGACCAACCTCACAGAATGTTTTGGGTTTCGTTTTTTTTTTTTTATCTCCTCTATTTCTGGTTGCAGCTGTGATCATTGTCTCTTGGCTTTTCACTGTGTACCTCTGGAAACTTGCTTCTCCAGAGCAATCAGTACTATCTTAAAATGTGGCCATTCTATTATTTTTGACTACACTCTCACACTCCTCATGATCAGCCATATCTCTAATCACTGCCCAAGACTCTCCTCTCAGTATGAAGTTTTTTTTCTGGTCAACATCATCTACGTTGTAAATTGCTACAGAAGTTTAAATGATCACAGCTAATACAGACAAAATGCCAGCTGTCAAAATTCATTTGAATATAAATTATTGTATAATGAGAAGTCAATAGGTTAGCTAGACCCATCCAGAGGATAGTTTGTACAACTAAAAATATGGGGCCTTCTTCCTCCTTCCCTTTGATTCGGACTCATACAACAATTAACAAGGCTTATTTGAAGATACACCTACCAAAGTTTGAAAGAGCCCGTTGCAAAATGAGCAATAGTCAGTAAGAAAGGAGGACATGGAGACTCCACAGCAGTGCTGGTGTGAACAATGAGACAGATCTGATAGCGTAAGTAATTTATTTGGACAGAAGGGGAGAAGGTTCTGAACAGTGTAAATGGGAATATACACACTCTGACAGTTCAAAAGGACTCATTACCATAGAACCAGCTGGTTCCATTAGAAGGGGAGAAGGGAAGTCCCTGGGAAGGAACTGAGACACCTGACATGACAGCAGTGTGTTGCAGTTGAGGGAGGGAAAAACCCCGTAACTGGACCCTGGGAGACATTCTGCTGTGCCCAATTCTGGCTGCTTGAGGAGTCCCTGCTGAAGTCAGGCTTACTCAGCACCATGAGAAGCACCCATATGGGTAGGTCAGCAGGTAACACAGATCTTCTGCCCTCTACTAGAGGTGTACATCTAAGATTCTCCCTTGTTCCTCTAGTTAGAAGGTGTGAGCCTGTCCCGTGGCAAGGCTGGCTTACAGGCTTCTGTATGCATTGTGTAGCAGTTATAAATTGACACCTTTTAAGACAGTGGGGTGTCTCAATAGGGTAACAGGATGTATTTTACGGGGAGCAGTGTAGAAGCCAGAGGGAAAACAGCCTGACTCACCTACATGGTGACACACTAACAGCTAGCTCCACAGTTGTCCTTGTACCCAAAGGCTTGTTTCCTTAATCATGCCTGTCCAAACCCTTCACTTTGCTTGGCAGTATTAAGCTGTAAAACACTCAATAGTCCCAGTGTTCTTCTTCCAAATGATGCAAATGGTGCATTATACCTCAGAAAACATTCAAGAAAGTGGGTTCTTTCTTAATTTCACTTCCATTTGCAAAGCTATTATTAGAAGTGACATTCTACAGCCCTTTCTCACAACTATATAAAAAAATTAAAAATGTATTTAAAAAGCAAAGGAAAGAAATGCCAGCAAAGTTCAGACTGCCCTGTAACATGACTCCAAGAGTTGGGGGTTTTTGAGCAGGGCTGAGTAACATGAAGCCCCAGTCAAATTCAGCTGCCAAATAAGTAAATTATTTGCCTCCTGGTTTGGCTACTCGGCCTCTGCTGCATTACTGTGGAGATGACACCTGAAGCACAGGGACTGGGCACTGGTAAGTAGAAAAGCTCAGGACCATTGAACCCACTTCAAATGCCCTCCTGAGGGGGTTCATGCAAAAAATATAACCTATTACACAGAAACCACATGTCCTTTGTGAATAGAATTGACATGTAAGCACAGTTAGTCACAGAAATTTAATTGAATATCTCTCTCTAATCAACACCTTTAAAGCCACTGGCATGTGATACTAATTTGACTGCTTATCACTAAAAGCCATTACAATTTTTTCTAGCTTTGCCAGTTTAGCTTACTGCTTGTACTCAACGACAAATCAAATGAAACATTGGGGGGGGTGGAGTTTATTCACTCTGAGGAGTTATGTTTCCTGCTTTTTTTAAAATCAGTTCTCATAATTATCTATTAGAGGGAAAATAAAACAGTGTTTCTCTTAACAAGAACACTGAAGCCTTACTATATAGTTACATATCTATGAATCTTCATTAACTGAAGTGTATATATATAAGAATATCTATATACTCTGCTATATTCAGAGTAAATTACACCTGGAACAAAATCAAATCATCCCAGCACTGCAAGGCATAGCCATCACAATTCTACTATCAAATAAACCCAACTGAAAGCCTTCAGAACATGTCTGAGACAAAATAATTGTTGAAATAATCAGCCGATTCTGAGTAACAAGAAAAGTTTAAGACTTTACAATGTTCATCCTTGCATTAGCACCTACACCTACAGAAAATACATTTGAAATTACCGTTACCCACTATACACTGTGCAAAAGCACACTGGCTACCAGCTACAGGGAAATCACAGAGTCATTTGGGTTGAAAAAGACCTTTAAGCTCATCAAGTCCTGCCAATAACTGCAGCAGGTCACTGCTAAACCACATCCCTCAGCACCACATCTCTGCAGCTTTGAAACCTCTCCAGGGATGGGGGCTGCATCAGTGCCCTGGGCAGCCTGGGCCAGGACTTGTCAACACTTGTGGGGTAGAAACTGTTCCTCAGGTCCAACCTAAACCTTCTCTGGCACAACTTGAGGCCATTTCCTCCCGTCATGTTGCTTGTTACTTAGAACTGAAGCAGCAAGTTGTATTCCTCAGTTACACTCAATTACCCCAAAGTATGTCTATAAACACGTGTAACACTTGGAAGAGTTTATCCATTTACAGATGTAACATATTGCAAACTGCTTGCTTCCCTCAACAGATGGCCAGAACGGCTTTTCTTGCAGCATACAAACGATCCTACAAGAAAGAGCTGCTTTCTGCTGCTAATCCAAAGATAGGCACATGGAGAACAACAGTGAGGAAGAACTTCCCATTCACCATTTAGTTCCTGCATTTGCAATGCTACCAGAAGATAGTCTTTACTACAAGCTGGCTCCGGGCTTCTTAGAAGTGGGAGGGGAATACTCAGCAACAGCCACATCTCCTGTGGCCTCCCAGGACTCTTGAGGAGCAGCCTGCCTGCCCTCAGGGGCTGCTGGGCAATGGCTGGCCACAGCCAGTCCCCAGTTCACCTCCTTTGCAACAGACGTTCAGTGAAAACAGACTGGGCTTGTACCACATTTTAAGTTAGAGTGCGAGTCTCTCGCCTTCTTGTCATTTACTGACTTTCTATTTTCTTCCTTGATCAAATGTTTGAAGTCACCCACATGACGCAGGCCAAGCACACACTGCCACTGTCTCAGCTACATCAGCAAGGGATACAGGCACACTGCAACTCCAACCTGCAGGCACCAGCAAACCCTGATGAGAAGCAGCTCTGCCAGACAAATGATATTTATACTGAAAGTGTTCATTTCTCTCCTGGATTCATTTCTACCAGCTTCATCTGACTCTCTTCTATCCTGCTCCCTATTGAGAGGGCTTCAGAATCACAGTACCCCCACACCATGACAGGCTCAATCCCCAGAGGAGACAGTAGTTGGTTTTGGTAATTGACTGATTCATCACATTGCGGCACTTTGTCAGTAAAAGGTCCCATCGGTGCCAGACTGATGTCAGTACCTCACCATTCTTCTGCTGGAATGTCCATGCTCTGCAGGAACAGTGCTGAGCTACCCAAGCTGGGTCCTGATGTGTCAGGATACAGTGCAGCCTCACACGGATCCTAACCTGGGCCCTGGGAGCAAAAGAGCTTCATCAGCAACATCATAGTGGAGCTACTTCTTCCTGACATCATGCCAAGGCTTTGGCTTCAAATCTCTTTGAAAACAAGCTCTAGGAATCCAAGGCACCAAGAGTTTTCAAATGTTTCTCTCCCTTAAGAATTCCTGGGACATGTAAAACACTCTTCTTAAAGAAGCCTATGAGCAGCCACAGGAGTTATGTCTTCCTTGTGAAACGTGCAAGTCACCCCAAGTCCGTAAGTGGACAATAAAAGGGTAAAACAATTCAGCTCTGATGGTTGTTAGAGTTTGGAGGTGGAGGGAAGGGGTTCTGCATTCCTAAATAACACACACAAAAACCCCCAAGTCATATCATCAGTATTGACAGAAGTGCCACTGCCAACTGCTGCACATGAAGAACTGCATGACAATTGCTGATCTTGACACCACTGCCTGGCAGGAGAGCATTTTATGAATTTCATGCTAGGCAAGCAAAACCCCAAAGATTTGGGCACACACTGCACAGGACGTCACCTATGCTCATCTGTCTTTAAAAGACAAATTTATACGAAGTGCAATCAAGTAAGTGAACCACCCACTGCAAAGAGAAAGCAGTGCCATAAGCTGGCACTGATGGCACTCAACCACAGAAAGCAGTACTGGAGAACACAGCTTACAGTAAATGCATGGCCTCACCACGTCCGAGTCTCACTGACAGACCTCCACATAGATCTGTGGTATCAAATTCAGCCCTGGCTACCTATGGAAGAGAATTATCAAAAAGCTCTAAAACACTCCGAAAAGACATGCCCTTTGAAAGCGTTTTGCTGTTTTAGTCATCAGTACTGTCTGCCAATTACACCCATTACAGCAATTCAGAGCTGACCTGGTGAGTGATGTATGACATGCTCTGTGCTCTGGAGCCAAAATGCAAATTTTCCTTATCAATTCTGCCCTCTAAAAAATGGGGTTATACAATAACCAGGTGCTTGACTGCTGTTGCACCAAGTCTGTAATGAGACGGAATAGACAGTCATGCCATTTAGTGTTCTAAATTGCTTCAAGTCTGGAGTAAATACATCAACAAAGACTGAGCTGGGATATTAAGTAAGATGTTCATTTGCTGATGTTACATGAAAATGATTTCTATATTTCGCTGAAGAATTCTTCAAGTGATACACTTGTGTAATATGTTATTAAATGAAGCACACAAAGAGGGACAACTTAAACATTAACTTAACTGAAGGCAGAAATAGCATGGACAAACATTTAATACTTACTGGAGGAATACTCCAATTCTCAGAAGATTTTTACCATAAGCAGGAAAACACATTTCCCCACCTGCATCACTCTCTGTGCTGGCTCTTAATCTTCCCCTTTTCCAGAACACGGGCATTTTGCAACATGTTAAGAAAACCCTTTAAGTGAAGTGATTACTGAAGCACTTTCTATTTAGCTACTCCTTCAGATAAAGGGTTTCAGTCTGCTCTTTCCATCCCTCCTCTTTTTCACACTCTGAGCAGCTATGCTTTTTCCATCTATGGTAAGTAATCTACAACCAGCATTCCCAGGTTCTTCAGGTTTCTGCCAAGATTATGCTTCCAATGATCTGAAAGATCTATTCCAGCCAAAACAATTATATGATTCTGTGATCATGCCTGTTGCCACTCATCCTCCTGCTGCCCCTCTAAGAACCTGTCTCCATCTTCTCTGACAACAGCACTAAGACTATGTCTCCTCAGCCTTCTCCTCTTAGCACTGAAACAAAGCCCATTCTCAGATCCTCCCAGGACTTCCTGTGACTTCACTGGCTTACTTAGCTGGTGGGTATCAGGAGGCCTGCTTAACTCAGTTAAAGCAATTTAGGACAAAGATGGATAAAGGTATCTGCCACATCCTGCATGGTACAGGCAGAAGACAGGCTTCAGAAGACCACAGTTGCACTACCCAAACAGCATATCCCAACTGGGAGCTGGACCCATAAATGACTTCACAGGAAGCCACTTGCAATGCACGACAGCTTTGGCTGGTCAAACCCTACAAACTGCAAGCTCTTGAACATCTCATTAACACCTTGCCTACAGAGTAACTATTAATACAGAGACAAACATCTTTGATGGGGGTGTAGTACTTCCCATGCATTCCTCTGAGGGACACTCAAGAAAGGTAAAAAAAATTAATGCAAGTTTAGTTTAGTAGTTATGATGATGTTACTCAGTAAAAAAGTGGCTTAGTAGAATACAGTGATAAATAGGGAGGACTGTTGAAAACCTTATCTGTCACTCCTTAGTATTTTTTAATTCCTCAGTAACTCCTTTAAGTCACTGAACACATTTGAACTCTGACATATGGTATCTGGAGATTTTTTCCCCCCTCAGAATTTTGTACAAAGACTGCACTGAGGAAATTAAATATCTGAAGTTGCTTTTACCTTGCAATTGTTGCAAATGGATTATATTTTCTCTTTTTACTATTTTAAAATTAAAAGTTTAATTAAAATTGCTATGCAATTCAATATTAACCTTCCTTTTTTCCTCAGCTCATCTATCTGCTGCCCTTTACCATTAGTATTTCTTATGGCATGAAACTTAGAAGTTTGCTAGAAAAACTACTGTCTTAGCTTCAGTCTCATCTCCCCAATGAAAACACTTCAAATATGCCCCTTATATAAAATTGTCTAGGAAAGTCACAGAATCACAGAATGGTTCGGGTTGGAAGGGACCTTTAAAGGTCATCTGGTCCAACCTCTCTGCAGGGAGATCTGCAACTAGAGCAGGTTGCTCAGAGCCCCAGCCAACCTCCTGACCTGGAATAGTTCCAGGAATGGGGCATCTACCACCTTTCTGGGCAACCTGGGTGAGGGTCTCACAACCCTCGGGGGGGGGGGGAAGAAAAATGTTTAAATGTTTAAAACCATCACCCCTTGTCCTGTCACATCAGACCCTGCTAAAAAGTCTGTCCCTATCTTTCTGACAGGCCCCTTTAAGTACTGAAAGGCCACAATAAGGTCTCTCTAGACCACGTCACTAAGCGCCACATCCAATCTTTCCTTAAACAAAACAAAGTTGGGAAACAAACTTATTAAAACAGACTCTGATAAAGGCTCTGAGTTTGAACGATATCACAGTTTCCTTATTTGCCACATAGGTTGTGATTTTTTAACCTCACTGGAACCTGTAGAGATGTTGGCCCTTGCCTATCTTTAGAAGTTGAAGCAATAACCAAGAAGTCAGCTCAGAGAAACATTCTATTTCCTATATCCTTATCTCCAGTATTCTCAACTTCCATTTCTTTGAAAGCTTTTGTCTGTTTTGTATTCTTTCCAAAACAATAGCCTCAAACTCCCCTAACAGCAAGATAAAACCTCCAAGACATCAATGCTTGATTTTGCTCTCCAGAGAAGCAAAACTATCCTTAGAACTAGATAGATCACACCTAAGTTTCCTGACAAAAAATGTGGAAAATGCTTCCTTAAAACCAACTTTAAGTTAAAAATTAATAAATAAAAATCTGATTACATTTTTAGTCTAACAGAAGTTAATAGGCCACAAACCCCTTTTCACATGAACCCCCTTTTCAAAACTCTCTACCTTGGACTTTCCCTTCATATTTCTTTTTCTTTGACAAACGTATCACAACCCTCCCATCCTGTCTCCACCTTGGCCACTTCCCAGCCTTTGCTGGCAGCACTGCAATGTCACTCCCATTGCCAGCCTCTGCTGCTCGAGAATGAGCTTTAAAGGAGAAGAGGTGGAATGCAGAGGATGGACACAGTGCAGCACTAATGTTCTCCATCTCCAGCACAAACAGATGTATTTTCAGTTGGAAGAGCATTCACTCAGCTGGCAAGAGCTGAGGGAAAGGAGATCTGGACTGCTGAGTCAAGTGTGTCCAGTAAGCTTCCCTGCACAAAGTCTGCAGCTGCTCCGAAAAGGGTGATGGTCACTACAATGATCATCATTATACCAGGCCCACCTATCTTCACTCAAAAGGAATCTCTCCACATTTCCCCTTCAGAGCAAAGAAAGTCCTCTTTCCATGAGATTTTGGTCACATTAAGGTCAAATCAGAAAGAAGAAATAGCACCTGAAGGCCAGTCACAAGTATGAAATAAAAATGGAAATCAGCATTTCCTGAAGAATATTGTTTGCTACTTAACTGCTACTGAACAGCAAATAAACTGAGCGTGTTTACCACCTTCTCCATGGGCATTCTGCAAACACAGGGAGAGGCACAAACACCCTCCGTAAAGCAGCCATTTGGAACAATTGGCTCAGTTAAAAATCAGTTTATGGCTACGGAGCAGCATTGCCGCAGAGTTTCTGCAGGACTCCAGAGGCTCTGCAAACCAGAGCCTTCACTCATCTACCAAGGGGCTCCAGTGGCTTGGGAGAGTACAATCCCTTGCAGAGCTGCTGCATGCCCAGAAAGTGCAGCAGACCCTTACAGTAGGTTCACAACACACACCTGGAAGTTGTAACCACACGTCAGAGGAAAGGCTTGCTTTAGGTAACTGTTTTTCAACCAGATAAAAAAATTTAAGCTCTTTTTAATACAAATATTCTTCGATTAAAAGATACAGCTATGCAAATTGCCAGAGCCTCAGAATGCTCTCAAGTGATACCCTAAGGACAAAGTGTTGTGAATCTTCCATCACAATTACACACAGCTTGCACTACCGAATGCCTTGCTCTTTGCAATTCCCTTGATTATAAAAGGAATTGATTTTTCACCTAATTTTAGATGCTTTACAACACTGTAAATTGCATTGCTAGATTGGAACATAAATCTTTACTGTTTGGGATGTTTCTCCCCTTAAGGAGAAGTCTAATGAATTGCACTTAGACAGTGAGGCATCCAAACATTTTAAAAAAAAAAAAAAAAAAAAAAAAGAAAAAACCCTTTTTTGGGTATTATTTAGTGTCTGAAAACAAACAAACAAAAACCTAAAACAAAGCCCACCAAACATACTTCTAAAACTAACAGAGCTGCACTGAAGCAGTTCTTCAATACATCTTCCTATCAGTTAAGTCATGGGAGAAGGAAAAAAAAATCCAGATGAAATTTTATTTCAATGTGAGGCTCATCAGACTAAGTTTCATTGTGAAGTTTACAGAAGTCAATATAAAGATGAATTTAATTCAGAGTGCTCATGATCCCTGCAGTCACTTTCTTTTGCAGCCCCTTTGGCACAGGAAAGCTGTGGAGTGAGTCATCTACAAACCCATATGCTCTCAGCAAGCAACACAAACGTGAAGCCTCAGTTAAATCCACGTGGCATATTTTGTTGTGGCATTTCCTACTTCTCAGGTGATTGGCTTTGCTTTTCAAAGCAAGGAGCTGCATGAAATAAGCCAGAGTTGTTCAGCAAGCATGGCTACAGCAGACAATCCCTTCCTACAAACACTAAGTGGGATCAAACATTTGAGAGACATCTTCAAACAGAGGGGTTTCATTGCAGAGGTATCTGCTGTTCAAGCTGAAGTGGAACAACTGGCACAGGACACTGTGAAAGGCTCACTACATCCTGAAGAAATTGTTTTATTTAACCCACATATTTTTCTTTGGGCTTTCTTAATGATTTGTTTATCCCTGATAACAGAAGGTTGCAAGTCTGGAGTTATATATAGACATAAAAGTGGAGAACAGGACACAAGTCACTTGCCATGTTTGCCATGTTTCACCTGCATGAAGTGAGAAAGCTGTTCAGAAACCAACTTCCTAACTTTAAAAATAAAAACCAAGCCCGCAAAACAAGTAAGCACCAACTCAGCCAAGCAATCACACCATCTGAGATCAGAGGATCACCTCACATTGGAAGTGTCACACATTTCTGTAATGGCCCCTGGCAGCTCAATCAGCACCTCGGTCCAGCTCTCACTCGTATCCACTGAGAAGCGCCAAGTGATCAATCAGTCCCAGCAGGGCACGCAGCAGATCAAATGGTGGTGATGGGAGCTATCTAAACCCTTCACAACCACGGCATAACCCAATACATCTCTTCAGTGTTAAGGTATTTGACAGTTTGGCTCCTTTACAGAAGTGAAAAGGAGCAGCTCATCCAAATAGCAGCACCCTCCAGTTAAGGAGCTGACCCCAAGGACAGGCATTTTCTTACCCCTTCACCAACACTCAGCAAGTTGTGATATTAACTCTCAGGGATACACTGCAGCATCCTTCCAAGTGACCGTGACAAGAGGAGATTCAAAAGAAAACCATGATTTGTTTGTCAGATGCTGTGTTATTTTTTTTCCCCTTAATATTACATTTCACCCACAGCATTCATCAATAAACTTAGCAGGACACTGCCTGACATTTTAAAAAATGCAATCAATTACAAAAAGTCATGCTGCTTGAGAAAAATTTATCCCACACTGGAAATATGAATTTAGTGACTTTCTCCAAGCTTTTAAGCTAATCTTATTACCACATAATAATGTCCGGGGGCATAATAGTCTCTAGAGGCACCAGACCATTGTGTTAGTCACAGTGGAGTAAGCCTGTAGGGAAAAAAAATAATTGCCTTGACCTTATCTAAAGTTTTCTGATGGAAACATCTGAAATCCATTTTTTCAGCCACAGGTGTTTGCTCAGTACCCTCCTTTCACAGTGGCTGAAGGACAAGTGGAATGCTGGTCTCTGATCTCAAGTCCATTCCCACCAGAACAGCTAACTCACACAGCTTGCTTAGGACTGCCGCAGGCCAGGCTTCTAACACTCAACTGATGGAGGCGTTGCTGTTGGATGCTCGGGAGCCCCTTCCCAACAGAAAGGAGGGACTCTCCAGCTCTCCCCAGGGCTGCACTGACCAAAATGGAGAACAAATTCCAAGCAAAAGACTTCAGGAGAGAAGTGGAAAGGACAGGTACCATCCTTAGGAATAGAACATTTGATCTTGGGAATGGAAATACCTTTTTCCTTTTGAACCCTCAGTGAAGTTACCTATTCACAGTCACACTAAGAAAAGCCTATTTCTTTTTTAACTGTGTACAAAGAGCAGCCTGTGAAATGAAAGCAATCGTAGCTAGGAGTGTAGCCCTGCACTCACACGCACCCAGCCTCACTGTGTCCTGTTTTGTGCAATCGGCCATTTCACCCATGGAAGAGTTGGCAGCACCTCTTACCTGAAGTGGAAGGAGCCTTATCAGCACTGCCACGGCCAAGTTTAAACCTTGATGCAAACAAGTCTTGCTTAGAAGAATCTAATTCCCATCTTTTTATTGCTCACTTAAGGCGTTTTTTGCACTTGACAGGCTGTGAAGGAGGGCAGCCAGATTGATCCCAAGATTATAGGATTGGAACTAATGGGAACTGTTATAAAATTTTAATATATGCCATTTCCCAGACGAAAGGAGACTCCGGGGGGAACTGACCTTTGAGTGCAGAAACCTTAATAACGTGTCAACAGTGGGGTTACCTTTTCAATACAAAAATGAATGACAAAATTAGGGAGAGTGCACTACAGCTGTATTGTATAGAAATAATACTCAAAGGAGAGGGTCCTGCTAGATTTAAGAGAATTTAAGGGTTATATAAAAGACTGAAAAAACATAGGGCCAAAAAATGCCAGTATAGTTGCCATTGATTTCAAGTGAATCCATACCAAACAACAGAACTCTTTTCATAGCCGATGTGAGCGTCATCTCCTCTTACCTTCTGATCATACACCCACAGTATTGACACACTTTTTAGCAGCACAGTCCTACTTCAATTTGTACCTTTCCATTCACAATCACTATTAAAGGGCCGGGGGGAAGCAACCGCCTGCTCTAAATAAGCATCATATTCTCTGCAAAACAGAATTTTGTTGAAAACAAAATATTTTGAAATTTACTAAACAGCTTTGGCCAGAGGAAAAAAAATAAAAATAGGTGGACAATCAGAGTAATTTAAAATTGCAAGGGACCTCTGGTGGTCATCTGGTCAAACCCAAAGGAGGGAATACTTAAAGAATCCAAAAGCCTGATTTTAAGATTTCAGAACCATTCTACAGGTGAAGCAGTCTAATTGATGACATGTTTGTTTTCCAGATTTACCTTTAAAAATATGCATAGGAAGTTGGTACTTTGAAGATAATCCTGTCACCTTATTTTATCCCAATTGCTCTGTTCAGAAAACACACAGCAGCATTATTCATCATGTCCCCCCATCCTCTTGATTATGTGGCTCTACCCAGACTTACACCCCCAATGGCTTTAATTCTTTCCAGAAGAAATTTAAATTCTCTTGTGCATCTGATGATAGGAATGGTATTTAAATAGATTTAAAAAAAAATAAAAATCAAACACCATGATCCTCAAAGTGCCCTTCAAATGTAATTCAGACTCTTCAGAAGAACAGCATTCAAGAAATGGATAAGCTTCAGAAAGATCAATATTTCCTTACACATTAAGAATATTTCTTCTGTAGCTGCTATCCAGAATATACTCCACAGCATTGTGCAGTGCTCCCAGTGGCTTTCATTAAAAATTCAGATTAGAATATGGAAGGTTTATCAATTCTTTTCTGGTGTTTGAATTTGCTGTAAGTGTCGGGCACCCACCAAGGAGGAGCCAGCAACTGACCCGTGTTAATAAATGAATTCCACGTGCCTATATAAAGCACAGGCTGCCACCCATAACCACCAGACATTTAAATTAATAGTGACCTAGAAAATACTTGACATATTAGACCTACTAATAACAATAACTGGAATACTTAGCACTTCACTGCAGTCACACCATGACAACAGTACTGAAAAGCACTTTCGCCTTACAGTTGTGTTTATCCAGACACTCATGTTTAAGAAAGGCTTCTGGAAAACAAGCAAACCCTAAATGTTTTCCAAATAAAAGCATCTTTGGGAGATAAGGGTGGAATTAACTTTGAGGGGTCTCCATCCTTTCTGTTCTGCCAGCTCTATCCTGCCAGACCTGAGAGTCACAGCAAAAATTGAGAACACTGTGAAAAATCCCTTGTCACCTGATGGACAAGAAAGAAGATCAGGTCTCCATCAGCTCTTTTTAAGGCACTCCAGAGGGGGATGCAATATGTGCTGCTCATACTCCAGTATCGGGAGGCAGTGAGAGCCAGGGGTTCAGCAGCAGAGACACAAGTATTAAGAGAGATTCCTTTATTCATTAAATTCCTCTAAAAAAGTTACTTCAATTGATCTACTGAGATCATGGGACTAAGACAGAGTCTCTGCAGCAGGTGACAAGAGAGCTCCTCCATGTTTCAGATGAGAAGCTGCTAAATGGATTTTTGTATTCAGTAACTAAACAATCTCCTGTCACAGTGGACATGACAAAAAGATGGTTCTTAATTTTCTTAATTTTGGACCTTCCATTTTGGAGGCCACATATGAATTTACCCCTTGAGCTCTAAGTGACGTGGGTTACAGGGTTATTTCCAACCCAGTACTGTAACACAGCAATAACTTTAGCTCTCCAGTCAGGTTTCAGTATGCATCTATGAAAAGACATTAACACTGGCAGGGACTCAGAGACCTTACAGACCCTGCAGTGTCTTTTTGTTGTGTGGTTTATATTTGTGGTCATTTTTTTTAATCTTAGACATCCATTCTAGATCTCATCTGGGAGTGTCAGCAACATCCGTCCATCCATCCATCCCAACACCAAGTAGAGAGCGTGGTCCCCTCCCCCCCCAACGGGTGTACAGCCCCTGGGGCTGAGAGCGCAGTCTCAAACCACCGCATATAAACTGCCCAGGCTGACTTCTGCACAGCACTTCACCCTATTCTACAGGGTAAAGTAGAACTGTAAAATCAGCCATAACAATAAAAACCTTGAAAACTGCATTGTTTTAATGCTTGAATTTGCCATGAAAAGTTGCCAAAGTGTATTTTCAGACTTAGCAATTCCTTTAAAAATTGATTTCTCGTTATCTACTTATCTAAATAGCAATTTTACCCTTTTCTGAACACAGATTATTAAATTACAACAGGTTTAACATTCTCCTCTTCCTGCAACCAAATTCCTTGAGACTCAGGAGACCAGACCATGCCTGATGGAACAGAGCAATTCAATAACTTGATTAAAAGGACTGGGCTGCTCCACAAATAGGCCCAGTATAGGTCCTGTGTTGAAGCTTTCATGCGCCAGCCTTTTAATTTCAGAATGACATTCAATAAGGACAATAAGTTAACTAATCAAAAGGACTTGCATAAGCGAGTTAGATGTGGCTGAACTCAAAGCAATGAAGTGTGCACAGAAAGGATGGTACCCACACGCTTGCTCTCCTGTAGCAGGACAGTACTTGCTGGGATACCCACCACACCAGCAGCACATCAGTGGTCGCCAGCACCTCTCACGGAAGGAAACAGGGTGAAAACAAGGACTTTCTGAGATTTTCCCTCCACTCTTTCACTTCTAAGTATTCACACTAGTATTTCCAGGTGTGCATTTTCAAATTCCTCGATCAACGTTTCCAGCTTCTATTCAGGATGCCCCGGTAACAGGGCTGCGAAGCAAGCCACACACTGCCTGCCAAAAAAAGGTCATGTCAGACACGACCACAGCGCAAATCCTGTTACTGCGTCAATCAGGAAAGGTTCTCTCCCCTGCTAACCCAGAGGTGATGCAATTCAATCATATCAGGAGCAGAGTGTTAGTAACAACAGCTACTGTCTGAGTCACAGAATATTCTATGATCATTGTCTAGATGTGCTTTGAACAAGAAAAGACACGATGCCAGTGCTGGAGGCATTTGGAGCGTGCTGGTCAAACATGGCACAGAGCCAAGGTGGTGGTGTCAGCCATGTACTGGGCACTCATGTGCCCAGCTGACAGAGGCACCAAGGGCACCCACTGGTCTTCTGCACCCATCTCTTCTGACAAAGAAGGGAAACAGCAGAATATGCAGAATTTGCTGGTGCTCCTGCCACCAGCCCATTCACTCCAGCACACGACACTGATGAGCCTTCCTACAAATACCCATGAGCTGAAGCAGAGCTCTACTTCACATTCAAGATTCATCTTGTATGTGTTCCATCTGTTAGAATGAGCCTTTCAACAGCTCTCCCATCTCCTTTTCTGATTCAGGAGCAGCATCCAACAGGGCTATGATACTCACCAAGACCAGCAAACTATCAGCTCACAAGGGAAAACCAGCCCTTCCTAAAACTGCTTTTTCTTTTAAAAGAACACACACCGGCCATAACATTTATTCAGCTAGTACAGCCCGCATGCTGTTTGTATTACACTTATAGCCATTAACATAAAGGAGAATTAAACAATGTACAAGGGAGGCTGGGAAAAACATTCTTTGGAATCCATGCACTTTAAAACAGCCTTTTCTTACTGATGACAGATTCAGGTCAGGGAAAGTCTGAAACAGGACAGTATTGCCATGTGTAACGCAGGGAACAAGTAGTGAGTGCAGTTCCTCCCTGTCCCAACCCACCCTCAAGGAGACCTGACTTAAACATATTTGTTTTCATGATGCTCTGGACACCTTTGATGGCAACATACAGAGAGATTTCTCAGTCACCATTCTCTTCCCTGTAGCCCTGTGTGGCACAGCCCTGCAAACCAAGTGCTGACTCTGAGCTAGGCTCGCGTGACTTTCCTGTCATCAGTGCCACACACAAAGTGGAGAACAGAGCTGCAGGAACACTTATGAAATGAAGTGTCAAGCAAATAGGGAGGATGTACATATACCTACATTTCTCTCTTTAAAACATCCTAGCTAAAAAAACATCAGGACATTGCACAGGAATACCCAGCCTGTTAAAACCTTGGTAATCTCACCAAAAATACACTAGATACTAAGGAAAAAATGTTCCCTGACTTCAGTGAGCTGTGGTCCTGTCCCTTAACGATACCTCCCTGAGCTCAATGTGCATCAGTTCTTTGTGCCACTTCACAACCCACCCCTTAACACCCTGGTCTTAAACTTTGAGGGTATTAAACACCTGGTAACACCCAAAAGTAAAGCTAAACTTCTGAGAGCGCGAGAATAGTATCAGGGCAGGGCTAGGAGACTGCAGACCCTCTCCAACCATGGCCCAGCCCAGAACATGAGCTGAATCTCTCCAGTTCCTCACCAAGGCCCACAACTCCAGGAAGGTCTCACCTGCATCATCCTCCCTCCCAGACCTGCATCATCCTCCCTCCCAGACCTGCATCATCCTCCCTCCCAGACCTGCATCATCCTCCCTCCCAGACCTGCAT
>JANHGN010008330.1:0-30044 GCA_024605025.1 Megaceryle maxima
ATTACAGGGACAGATTTCTATTTAGAGATATTTTAATATTTATGAGCAAGATCTCTCAACAGTGAACAGAAAAAAGGAAGACCTGAACATGGCAGACTACTTTCATCAGGGAGGAGGATGTAAGAGCCAGTATGGATTTAGAAGTTAATCTGTCCCTAACTGATCTCAAAGGCTCAAAGAAAGCCTCATTCCAATTGACTGCACAGCAGGATAGATATAAACAATAGTAGTTATGGTTCATAACTTGTGGAAGCAAGAACCCTTTTTTCCTCAGTATCATCTACTTTCCTGTGTGGAAAGTTAAGTTTTTCTTTTGATATTTCAAGCTAACTAATAAGCATCAATGAGTATATTATTAATAGTTATCACCCTCAGGTCATCAATGGGGAATTTTTCCTTTTTTTTTTTTTGGCTTGTATTTTTTTATTTTTCTAATAAATGGTGTCAAAAAGAAAGCTGGAGTCAGATGCTCTGAACTATTGGAGTTATCTACACTGAAATGTTTTTCCTCAATTACTTGAGAACTAATTGTTACGTAAGCCTCAGTCTGAGTAAGCAGCATTAAATTACAAGAACATCTTTGTGGAGTTCTATATTCTGAGCATGTTGTGTAATTTAGACTCAAACATCAATATATGATTTTTTTTTCCCCAACAATTTATTTTTACTTTACAAACGTGTTTTAAAAAGTGGTTATTTTTCCCCACTGTTTATTAATTTATTGTTTATTTGTTATTGTTTCTGGTTAACTAGAATAAATCCTGGGTTGTTATTGTTTCTTATTAAAAAAAAAGAAAAGAAAAAGAAAGAATTCCAAAGCCTTTTATAGTTTTTGAATTTTTTTGTTCTTACAGTAAGTTGGCAGCTCCTGATGTCAGCAGGCGGAAGTGGTTGATACCAGGAGCTGAATATTCAATCTTCACTGGCCAGCCTTTGGAAGTCCAGGAAAGCCCCAGAGATAACAGATTAGAAGAAACCTATATTCCTTCTAGGTGAGTTGGTTTCCTTCAGTCTCCACTATGATGTAAAGTTGAACACTTCTAAAAATCATTGTATCCAGAATTGATTAGATTCGTATTGTTAGATCTTTGTACTCTAAAAAAAAAAAGTCTCCATGTTGTAGGTGCTATACAATTCCTTAAGAATAAACCAAATGAAACAGCTTCCTTCCTTCACTACCCCAGTGCAAAGCAAGCACCAGCAGCCTTCAAATACCTGCCTTCAAATAGCAGAAAGCTTCAACTGCATCTTGTGCCACTGTCTCTGCTCTCTCCGCCTCGTGTCCGGTTCTACTCCGCATTTAGACGCGGTGTGCTCTGTTACTGGATGTGAGCTGTAGTGGCTGGCTGCAGCTTTTCTCCAGTGTGAAGCTACAGGTGTAATTTAGGCTGTAATTTCTCAGTATTTTGCCTCCTTCCTCAGAAGTTTCTAAAGCTTCTGCCAGGATGTATTTAGTTCTAAGAACATGTCAAATCACACAAAAGAACTTGCACTGTTCAACTTCAGATTCTTGTATCAGCTATAACACAATCCTCTGAGGTTCTTGGCTGAAATTAAAAAGCACCCTTAAATTTTTTGTTTTGATGACTGTACATTTCAAGCTAAATTGCTCTGGGTTTTTGTTTATTCAGCTAGCATATGGATATATGAAATAAAGTAAAAAAATCTTGATCCTTTTTCCCCCCCCTCCACTGCCCCATATTAAGGCACCATTCTCCTCCTGAAAAAGACTCCTCACAAGAAGATTCTTCAACAAACACAACAGAAAAAGAAAATGAGATGTCAGAAGCACCCATTATAAAAGCCTTTAAAGAATTTGAAGAAGGAAAAGCATTTAAAGATTGGGGTACACAGACAGAGAAAGAAGATACATCAGCTAGTAACTTTTACTTTTATATTTCTGAATTTGTCTCTGCTGGCTCTTTGTTTGCATGTCTTTTGCTCTTGTTATTAAAGCATTAAAGCTTTAAAGTCCCGCCAGGCTTGAGTGATGGCATAAAAACAGTTTTAGCCTGCAAACTTCTGGAGTTTTCCTAAGAAAATTCAAAATGATATAGCTAAGTGACTTGTTTATTTTAAAATAGAGAGAATGCAAAGGTTGCTGTTGGGTCTCATGCTAGAGAGTAGTTTGTCCTTTTTCTAAGAATATCTCAGTATTTATAAACAGTTAATAGAGTCTTAACAAAGCTCTGGCTGGCTGTACATCCATTTCAGTTTTGTTCTCATGGTGCTGTACCAGATTGTTATTAAGAAAGCTGGCATGCATACTGTAGGACTGCTCTGAGCTGTTCTAACAACATTGATTTAGGAAGATTTTTAATTAGAAAACATTGAATCTTTCTTAAATGGTTATATTCTTGGTTCAGGCAAGTACCTCTTTCCCAAAAGATCCTTTTGTCCTGCTTTCCACTCTCTCTTTATTAAATCTGTGTTATTTGGTATCATTTCTTCCACGTGCTGCAAAGTGTCCTTTTTCATGAGTTAAACTGTTTCATGCATATGATGAGCAGGAAGTGAGACTTGAGCAAAACAGCACAAATAGCTGACGTGAGGCAGACTTAAGTGCAGTCTTTGTACGGTAAAAGCTGAGAAAGGGAGAATATTTGTGAGTTCCTCTATTGAAAAAGATTGTTTAATATAATAACCTTTTCCTTTTAATTAGAAGCATCAAATCGACGACAAACTGTTGGGTTTGTTGAAACTTCTTTAGCTGCTAATCGATCCCCAGAGAAAGGTAGAGACCAACACAGACCCAAACGGTACAGCCCCCCTTCTGGCCAGAGGTCATCGTCCCTTCCTCCTTCAAACAGGAAATCAAATACTCCAAGTAAGTGCTTTTCTGAAGTTTTGTTTGTGTAACTCAAAAAGAAACAGCAAATAATGAAAGGATGCTCTAGAAGAAAGAAATATAAAGACAGGATTTCTGAATTATTCTAACAGATAGACAGGCTTTTTTTTTTTTTTTTTTTTTCCAGATGCTAATCATAGAAAACATGAGACTTCTAAGTTTATTTTCATTTTTCTCTGTTGTGAGGCACTCACTTCTCATCTAATTTAAATAAACACCTAGATAGCTTTGAAAAGCAGTCTCTTAAGACGTAAGCATCTGGTCATGTGTGTGGGAGACCCTGCACTGGGAGAAATTTCAGGTAGTTAAACATACTTTGTCTTTTGCAGCAAGAAGAGAGATCATGTTGGCACCGGTGTCTGTAACATACAGTCCAAAACGATCTCCAAAAGAAAACCTCTCTCCTGGATTTAGCCACCTGCTTAGCAAAAATGAAAACACAGTGACAAGGTACGAGCCTTGTGAATACAGTTGTGTTCTGGTCGTTATTACAGCAGCAGTAGGTTTATGCAAGTTTAATGCTGCTGTATCTTGTCCGTTAAAAGTCCTAGAAAATGAATCATGTGAAGATACCTAAATATAAAGCTTAAGTTTTACTTTTTTGTAATCTGCCAAGAAAAATCTCAAATGATTTTTCATCTTTAGCATTCACCAAGTTGAGACATTGGTTTTACTATCGATGCAACATTGATTGATGACAAAAAAATAATGAAAGTTGAAAGTTATATCTGCCAACTTGTCATGGCACCTACAAGCATGTTAAAAAAATACTTAAACTTAACTTCCTGCTAACTCTACTAGATACTACAGTTTCTATAGAGAGCTTTGCTTGGCAGGGCTTGTAGAGTTTGAGAAGGTATTTAGCTGTGAGATTAAAGTGTAGGACGTGTGCATGAGGAAGAAGAAATGTCTAGAACCACTTTGGTTCTTGAGAATGACAACATGGGAGTCCAGTGTGGTTGGGAATGACAGCTTGGCAGGCTTCTGAGGGGAAGTCACATCACAGAGGTATTTTGGTGTGTGCAAATAGGAGTATATTGGGGTATGGCACTAGAATTGGCAATTGGAAGACTTGCAATGCCTGTGGGATAGAAATTATTTTATTAAAAAAAATGTTTACTTAACCAAAAGGTGAAAAAGTAGAGAATATTATATTACTTGATGCCTGACTTCTAGCAAGCCATTGTGTGCTTTCTTCTCTGTAGATTTGATATACTTCTAGATGACCTGGAAACTGGTCCTGCATCTACTTTACAGCACAATAATCCAAGAAAAAGGCTCCAGTTTCTCTCACTAGATGATGTAGAAGGTAATCTGTCAAAGTGGGGGAAAAAGTTTCTTTTTCTCCCCCCCCCAATAATTTCTTCCACACTGGTGCCAGCTGCTTGAATAGAAAGCTGACACTTTATGAAGCCCAATTTGTAAAAATCCTCTAAATCTTGTCTTATTCCTGTAGACAGAGAAAAATCATTCATACAATATTTTATTTTTATGTGTGTGCACAAACACAATGGAACAACAAAAATAATTAAACTGATAAAGCAGGGCAATATATTTTCCTGTGCTGAACTCAGTTATAGAATGCATATCTTAGTAGGGTCTATATGAAAATGTACAAACTCAGCTATAGTAATTAAATTCCATTGCTAAACATTGCATCCTAGATAGGAAAGAGTAACTCTATTAAAACAAGTTGTTTCAGACTTTTTTTTCATGATTGATTGAACCAAATATTTTCTCACTTTTTTTCAATTCTTGTCACAATGTTCTGCTTTTGGTTTTATTAATGCATTTATTTTGACCACTGTTTTCATCACAACTGGTTTGCTTGGGGATATTTAGAAATGTTCTATCAGTAAAAGTAATTCCTAATTAGCACAGCACAGTAATCTATCTGTTTGTTAACTAAAAAATATGCTGTGTGTGTTTATAAAGATCCCTTGGAAGATGACCCACACAAATGTTTTGCATTCTTCTGGGAAGTTTGCTTAAGGCAAGCTAATGAGGCTTTGCTAGTCCCTATCCGCAGTTTAGATACCTCAGAGATCTCACTGCTTTTCTTGTTATTCATTTCTTTTTTTCTTCCCTATCTAATAATTTCACAGGCAAATAAAAAGCAAATAATGAGATCCCTATTTTTGTTGATAGGAATGCAACATTCAGGTGTCAGACACAGCTCTTGTGCTGAATCCATCAATACTGGAATGAAGAAAGCGACAGCTTGGGAGGAGAGGAGCGTAGCTCAAACGTACGAGCCAGTGCTATTGCCTTGTGAGGGAGACTTCAAATACACAGCAAGGATTAAGACTCTGGCTGAAACAGAGAGGCTTTTTGATGAGCTGACTCAAGAAAAGCAACAGGCAAAGAATATTTTTATTTTAAAGTGATGATAAAACACAATTGTTGTAAGAGAAGCGAGGGGGTTGTGGCCATATACCCATGCGACACTGGGCTGAAATTCATGCACAACTTCTAGTGTTACACTAGGAAAGTCCCATTGTCATTCCCTGCTCTACTTCCCATACTCCAGTCCTTTTCTGTCCCTAACCTCATTAAAGGAGAGTCCCTTTAACATAAACACGATGGGAATGGAAGGGTTGGAGTGAATTCACTTTCTTCCCTAATGGACAATACTTTAAATCAGCCTTTCAAAAAAGGAAGGTTATTCTGGCAAGAGCCCTCTCTTCAGAATGATCCTTGAGAGGTTCAGCTTTGTACGGCACAGTGTTATAGAAACACAGGTTGGTGTTCTCCAGCAAGAGCAGAGGTGTATCTGTAATCTACACACCTCACCTCTCTCTTGGTAAAATGGCTTAGGAAAGCTTACGTTGGCTGTTGAAACTGCCTTTTACAGCTCAGGTATTTTCTGTTATTAGATTGAGGCTGCACTGAGTCGAATACCTTGTTCTGGTGGAAGAATGACTTTGCAAGCAAGATTAAACCAGGTGAAAAAGCTTCTACGTACGACTGTTCTCCTAAGTTGCTCTTTCACAGTTTGAGACCATATCGTGTAGATGAAAGTTCTGTAAATGGGATTACTGTGGGAATTTTTTCCATACCATCGAGAATCGTTCCCAAATATGGCTAAATGTTGAATCTGTGTGAGAGATTTTCTCTAGACTTCACTGCATTAGAAGATAAGCGGGAAATTACTGCGAGTTAATTATAAGCATACTCTGAATTGCTCCATAAAAGGTGCAAATCTGGGTAATTTGTATGCAAGTGATTCAGAAAAGAATTATTAGCCCTGCAAACATTTGATTTCCACCCTCCCGTCACAAACTGACAACTTTCCTTTTGTGTGTGTATGCATATAAAGTATGTATGTGTACATATATATTACTATGCATACATATGTATGTATATATGCATACTACTATGGTGTGTATTCTGCATAAGACTCTTTCTGTGTTCTATTATTTTTTTTAATGTGCAATGCAGTTTTTCCAAATTACTGTGAGAACAGTTTGTTGTTTCAGTAACACCGAGAGGTAGATAAAGGCAATACATTAAGAAAATGCAGTCTAGCCTCTTGAAGCTGTAGAGAGATGTTGTGCTACAGAAGAAAGTGCAAATTTTAGGTTTTGGTTGGTTGTTTTTTGTCCACTTGAAAGTATAAAGAAGAAAATAAGAAGGCAAAAATAAGTCGTGTGTGGAATACCCTCTTTGGAAAGCTCTGCAGAGTCTTTAAACGAAAATGAGAGTCTTGAAATTGTGTTGTAGAGGTCTCTGTGAAGCCAAACCCTTCAGCATTTCCTAACTGATAATCCCAGGGTTTTTGTTAGCAATTTATCAATTGGAAAGTAAATCAATACGGCCTCTCACTACAGTGGTCACCTCTTTCCTAAATGTGTATCCCTCATTATCAGCCTGTCCTAATTCTTGGCCAGTTTATCTCACGGAGTTTCAAAAGTCACATGGAAAAAAAAAACAAACCAAAAAACAACCAAACCAAAACCAAACAAGAAAACCCACACACAAACCAACAAAATACCTCAAATGGTTTTAAAAAAGCCAACAACCCCCAAATACACACACACATAAAAATAATATGAAAAACTTGTAGGTCTGGCTTCTAGATTTTGGATGTTAGTACTGTGTCAAAAAGGATACCAGTTGAATATGGGAATAATAGTGGTTCCTTCATTTTAGAAGGCTCATGTTGTATTTAGAAGGGTTTTGTTGTATGTTGTTAAATCCCTTTTCTTTTTTTTTCTTTTTTTTAATCCTAAACTGTTTCTTTTAGGAAGCCCTGGAAGATCGCTTGGAAAGGATTACTAGAGATTTGGGGTCTATACGCATGACTCTGAAGAGATTTCATGTTTTACGTACCTCTGCAAATCTTTAACAATTCTCCCTTGAATGCAAATAGGCTTTTTTTTTCTTTTTTTTCTTTTTTTTTTTTTTTTTGCACTAATATGGAATTATGCACTCAGTAAATGCAAATGGTTTTGTATTTTTATAAATCCCCCAATAGTAGTTTTACAACCGCGTTACCCTTGACGAACAGCAATATTTTGTACTTTGAACAGCCACCTATATTTGAAGGATATTTTTGTTACACCTGAGAAATCAAGGTTTATCCTGTATTGTAATATTTTTAGAAATACTAATTATTTTTAAATAGCGATACTCGATTTATAATAAGAAACTAAAAGGCAGCTTGTTTTCAGAAAATGATAGTGTTATCCTTTTGCACTTCATTTTCCTCACCATTTTATAAGTATTTATGGTATGATGTAAATATGAGCTGGTGGGAAATTTTGAACTTTAGTACAAAAAGCAACATGAATTACCTGTGTTCATTACCTGTTATATGGGAAATCCTTTTAATTTAAACTTTATAACGTGGATATTTTTCAGTGTGGCAAAACCATGAGCAATACTTTCATCGTGGCAGGTTGGTACGTGGTTTGCTAGCAGGAAAATACTGCTCCAAATGATCTGCTGTCTCCCAACAGTTGCAGCAAGTAGTGTTTTGATACCACCAGTACGAGACTGACAGCAGCCAGCCCATCTCCCAATGAGCAATGTGGCTCCAGCTGACACTCTGGGACTGGAACTACTTCAGTGAAGTTACTTGCTTCAATCTGCCCGACTGGGGTTTGTGTCATGCTGCTGTTCTGACTCCCTACACTTCCAAATCCAGGCCAAGCTGTATTTGTGAACATATATGCATTTTTTTTCTTGGTGAAAAATATCTATTTGCTAGTTGGCATATTGCTGATTTACTGTCCGACATTGATATTTTGGTTTGTATTTTAATATTAAATAAATGTTTAATTAGATTCTTTCCTCCTGCCCACAGACAATAATAGGTTCTGGGATATTACATCAGCGATAATGTAGGTTTTAATCATATTGTGTGTTTCAAATTCTGTCCTTGTTCAAGATGTTTAGCCACCGATGATGTGATTATAAGGCCAGAATAGCTGTCATAAAGGAAGCTTGAGAAGGTCTGATTCTAAAATTAGAGTGCTGTGTTTTAAGATATTTGATGAAGAACTCTCCTACCCATGAAAAATTGCTTTTTTATTTTGTTTGTTTGGTTTGTTTTGTTTTGTTTTGTTTTGTTTTGTTTTGTTTTGTTTTGTTTTGTTTTTGTTGGTTGGTTGGGTTTTTTTCAGCTACTTCTGCCCTGTGGGTTCTGTTCATACAAGATCAGAGTTGGGGAGCAGTGAAGGATGTTGGTTACTCATTTTCCCCATTTACTCTAGAATGTAGAAATGGGGTCTGAACGCTTCGAGAGAACTTGCTCAAATGTATTTCCAGGCTACACCAACAGATGTACAATTTTGATGGTATTCCACATTCTTGCTTATAATTTTTACTTAGAAGGAGGTTAAAGGAGGAAAAAAAGAATCATGAGTTCCCTGTGCAGCACTACTCTTTAACCAAAGAAGTTTTGCTACCATTTTAAGTTGTTAACAGGTACAATTTAAAAATACTTGTCAATTTAAAGGTATTGTTCAGCCAGCAGGATTCTTCCAAGAAATCCATCACAGGAAAATTTCATGAGTCCACTAATGGTCTTATTTTCTTTTATCAACACTACAGCAAAACCAAAGAGAATTTTCCTGACAGCCATTAGAAACAAGCAGGTAAATCAGTTCAGCTCTTTCGCTGCCTTTGCTTGTATCTCCCTTTATCTGCCCTCCCTTCTTTACAGTGCTATTCATATTCATGTGCTCTTTTTTTATTACATCTAGAAAACTGAATTGTGAGTCAGAATTTATTTTTTAATCAAAAGTCCTCCTCCATCTGTTGGAACTCTTTAGGCTATTTCTGTTCTATTATAACACCGAAAGAGAGAGGGGAAAAAAATAATATATAAAGTGTTGCTCTTAGTAAACTTCTAGGACAAGCTTTTTCAATAACTGCCTGGCAGAGGGTGACCTGGGCAGTAGGGTGCCTTTGGCCTGATTCTTCTGAGGGGCAGAGAATCTGCAGTTCCAGATTAAAGCAGTGGGAGGCCTGACTGCTCAGTGCTTCTGAAACTCAGACCCGAAGCATCAAAAAACGGGGCACACGAAGCGCGTGTCGACTGTGGAAAATGTGACCGCGCTTGCTGTGCACTTTACTGGACCCTGTCTTTATCGTTTTGTTTTGTTTAAATTCCTTGAAAAATTCTTCCCCTTACCCCAGAAAATTGCCTTGTTCCATATTTGGGAACAAATGAAGGCTTCCAGAGAAGCAGCTTCCTCCGAGAGGACTTTAATCACCTTCCTCTTGCATTCTTCCACCCGCCACCTCTCAGCTCAGGAGGCATTTATCCCGTTTCCCCATCAACTTGATTTTACCCAGAGCCTCAGCTTTGTTCTGTCTCAGGCTGCCCTTATATGACACTCCCATGCATAGTTTTCTCTGCAATAATAAACAGGACACCACTTTCAGGTGTGAGATTTAACCTTTGGAAAATGATTTTTTCTATTTGTCCACATTTCTAAAAGTCATATTAACCCCCCCCCCCCATTGGCTCTTTGTACCAGGGATAGTTTTAGGTAGAAAATCTGCCTTGTACTGGGACCTTTGTCTGTAAAAAGAGCTGTAACCGGGGCTAGAACTTGCTGTGGCCATGCAGGTGCTGTCTGCAAAAGAAGCTCCGTTACTGGGAGGGCTTTAGGGGGGGAGGTTGGGGGGTGGCACACAGGAGCAGGGCTGGGTAACTGCCCAGGGTGGGACCCCAGGAAGAACAGGAATGGGGACTCCATGGGAGTCCTTGAAGATGAGGGGGAGCTTGAAGCATCCAGGTGCAGCTTTCTTGAAGCCGGTGTTTGGAGTTAGCCAGCACTTAACAAGGAGCTGGTTGCAGGTGCTATTTTGCATTTGCAGAGTGGAACAGAAGAGATCAAGTGATGCATCCTTAAAAAAACACCACAAACGCAGCAAATTTACACATGCTTAAAACGGTACAGCAATTATTTATTTTCTGAATAAAATGATTGCTAAACTTTTTATGATGTTTCTTTTTTTCCCAGTCTTTGCAAAGTAGCCAGAGAGGCTCTAGTCTGCAAAAAGTCCTGTGCCGGAGGCAGGGTTACAGCAGAGACGGGGCTGGGGCTTCACCCATAGCAGTGGGAGTTTGGCTCCGTGACCCTTCGCTATCCTTCCTGCGGGCGCCCGGGGAAAGCACCGAGCAGCAGCCGGAACCCAGCGCAGGGCAGCGGCTCGAGGAAAGCGGTACAAGCGCCCGGGCCGAGGCACCCACCCGGTGCCGAACGCGCTCCGGGTGCCCCGCCGCTGCTCCCCACCGCTGCCGGCAGGCGGCAGCCCCGCCCCGCCCGCCCGCCGTGCGGGAGCCCCGGCCCGGCCCGGGGAAGGAAGTGGCGGCTCCCCGCGGCGGTGGGCACGGCTGGGGCTGGGGAATAAAGCTGCCCGGCCGCCGCGGCGTGGCACGGGTAGCGCCGGAGCTTTTCGCCTCCCCCGCTTCCCGCAGCGCGGAGCTGCGGCGGCCCGCCCGCCTCGCTTCCCCCCGCCTCCGCCGTCCCCGCGCCGCGGCAGAGCCGGCGGGTGAGGAGCTGCCTGCGCCCGGCCCAGCCTCGCCGGGGATTATGCCAGCGGAGCGCGGGCATGTCGGCAGGCAGCGACTCGTAAGCAGCGGCAGCCGCCGAACCGCGGCGGTAACAGCAGCAGCAGCAGCGGGAGCCGCGGTCGCTGCGCCGGGAGCAGCCGGTGCGTGGCGAGGGGACGCGCGGGGGGCGGCGGGGCGGGCCCCGGCACCTGGCGGTCCCCCGGGGCCGGGCCGGCCGTGCTTCAGCGGGGGCGGGAACCGCTGTGGGGTCGAGCGGAGGGCGAGGGGGGAAGGCTAGGCCCGCGGGGTGGCTTTAGCCTCCCCCGAGGGGTCGGGGTGGCTCGGCGGGCCCCTTCCCGGGGCCTCGGCGGGCGACGGAGGAGGAGGAGGAACGGCCCCTGTGGGCCGCGAAGCCCGGCGGGTACCCGGCCGGTACCTCTGGGCTCTGCCGCGGCCTGAGCGGGATCGGGCTGTATCGTCCCCGCCCGCGGGCTGCGGGATGCGTCGGCGGTAAAAGTTTCCCGAATAGAGGAGTAAATGGCCGGGAGAGCCAGGTCTGCTGCGCCGCGGGGTCCGCAGCCATCGCAGAGAGCTGCCTCGGCTCCGGCGGACCGCATACCAAACAGCGGAGGGTTCACAGCCCTGCTCCGACCTGCCCCGCTGAGGTACCGATGAGTTCGGTAGTGATGTTGTGATACACTCCCCCGGACCCCCTCCCCCCCACTTAGTCCTTTCTCTCTCCGCTGGCGGGGTGCGGGCAGCAAGCTTACTCCTTTCTCCTCTGCCCTCAGTCGTGGTTTGAGCGTCGGTGTTTGACAGCCGGGGCCGGGCACCCTCTGCACCGGGTGTTTCGTAATGGCAGAGGCAGCGGTTCTCGGGAGGTGGTGGCCGGAGGCGCGGGGACCCAGCACCGCCGTACGCGAGCGGCCGGAGTGGACCCGGAGAGCCCACGGCCTGGCCGCGGCCCTCCTTGTGCTCCTTCCTCCCTTACCGCATCTCTCAGGTTTGAATTTCAACGAATTTAGCCTTGGCAGAGGCGCCGGGTGGAGGCTTTGCCCTGCGGTAGGGACGACGGTAGCCTGAGAGCCCCTCGGACGAGGCCTGGCACTGAGGAGGGGACAGAGGTGCTGCCCGGGGATACCCTCCCTGCCTGCGGTAGGAGCAGAGGGCTGAGACCTCGCAGCAGAAACGCCTTTGACTAATTACAGCTCAGGAGGAACCTCCTGAGCTTTCGGTGCTCGAGGCCTTCCTGTGGTCAGTGAGCTGCTGGGAGGCGGCAGGAGATCGGCCACGCACCTGAGGCAGAGCCTCCCCTCAGGAGAAAGAGATTTTTTTCCCTTTATAAAGTGCAAAGTGCTCATTCTTTAGCTGGATGATGAGTTACAAGAGGGAATCCTCTGTGCTGGGCCTGATAGCCCCATCTCCTGCACTCCCCATCACTTGCCCGGTGCTCCCGAACAATCCTGTGTAGGAGTTCTGGCTCCTACTGGACTCACGCTCTGTTCTGGAGTCTGCTGCTGCCCCACGGCAGCTGGCTACAGCATGAACAACTTCAGCTGTTTCTTCAGCTGTGGGAGGTCTAAATCACTTCCTTCACCTCCTCCTCAACCTCTCTCACTCCCTTGAAGAATTAGAAGCATAGAGCAGTGCTCTGAGGTGCTGAACCTGGGACTAGAGCATCGGTAGCAGAGCCAGGAGCCGAGAAGCCCTCAAGCCAGTGCTTAGTGCAGTCAGCTACACAATTCAGTCCTATCAATTTTATCTTAAATCGCTGTGACTGAGCCAAAGTTGTATTTAAATTGTGTATTAAAATAACCAAACAAAAAGTTTCTTCCTGTTTTAGTACCTGCGCTAAAGCGAGAGCTTCTATTTTCTGTGTGCTGAAGTGAGAGCTTCTATCTTCTGTGTGCTCTGGGCGTCTAGAAGCAGCTAAGTGGGTAATAACGATGCCAAAAAATGTCTTCAGCCTTTGAAGACATAATCTGCGTGTGCTCAGCTCTGTACACGACAGCGATTCAATAGGACAAGGGTAATAAATTAGTCTTTGTGGACATCAGGATTTAAACAGGAGGTGGTTTGATTATGTCTTGAAATACCTACATCCTGTAGGACTCCTTACCCTCCTATTGCATGCTAATTCCCTCTCCGTACCCACATCTTTTTGCTCGTGCTGTATTTTTATCGCGTAGTTTATTTTGGTCACGACTGTGTTGTGCTCCTGAGTAACACAAGAAGACTGACTGCGTTACAGAGTTCAGCGCCGCTTTCTGAGTGATTTCTTTTTTCCACTGGTGAGGAGGAGGCTGCTGTTTGTAGGGCAGCCTGTTCCCTGGCCTTTGGCAGACCCCGTGCCCGCGATGGTCACGAGATGACTGGAGAGCTGGGTTGTTCTGACAGGTAACCAGCTTGTCGGCTTGGCCGCGGGCTACTCGGTGATTGAAACACCTCCTTGGGATATACAAAATAAAGAACGGCTAAGCCATGAAAGTGCAGTTGCAGACTTGTCCTGGCTTGCTGTTTTTCACAGGAATGCTGCTTTGTGGTCCTTGCAATGTGTTCCGATTGTGGCAGCATCTCAGAGAGGGAAAGAGAAACGAGGGAGCAAGGGCTGGAAACGCAGCTTGCTGTGCTTCTTGCTTCTGATAGAGCAGACTTCTGGTAGGCTGCTAGGTTTCATTAATCATATTTAAGTTTCTGTCACTAACTTTTAATTAAAAGCATGGTTGATACCACTTTAATGAATGTACGGATGTTAGCCATCTTCATGCATAAAAATGCTTTTTAATTCCCTTACTATTCCCTTTATGGCCCTTAGATGCTTTTGTTACCATTTAAACAGCATACAGTAGCAGCTGTTTATCTTCTTAAAATAACTTTTTCTTGCATCTGTGTTGAGGAAACAGTAATGGTTTGAGTAAACAATTCCCTGGTATCCTTTAACAACATCTTTTCAAGTAACTTGACAGAAAAGGTTGTAAGTGATGTCTGTATAGTGAACTCGGAGGCTCTTGCTCTCACTAATCCTTAGCCTAATGTAACTCAGCTCAAGCTGTTAGTTGTTCCTCATGCTTATGGGAGGTGGTGAGGAAGGTAAGAAGCCCTCCATGTATGACTTTTGATTCTGATGAGCTGAACAAGGATCTTCTTCCCCCCCCCCCCCCCAAGATAATTTAATTAAAGTATCCTTTCTATTTTGGGTTTGCTTCTGGTGGTGTATCTCAATGCATTTGTTGTTTGTTGTGCATCTAACAGCCCGAGCATTTATTGTGATTTACCATCTGGTGTGGGGGAGTTTTATCTAACTTCTCATTTTAGTTGACAGCAACCAGTCTGAAAAGACCTCCTGATTAATTTTATTTTTTATTAGAAATTCTCAAAACTTAATAATGGACAGTAGTTCTAAGGGGGGTTGAATTTAGATGAATAAACTCATTTTATTCACCGTTTTGTTACTGCTTCTGCAAGTTGGCCAAATAGAGGAGCAGCACATCCTTCAAGCAAGATAATTTAAAGAAGTTTCCTCCAATTAGTCCAAAGCAGCCATCTCCCCCTTACACTCAAATAAAAACCTTGTCATTCAGTTGCTGTCTTGGCAGCCTGACTGGGAGGCTTCTGAAAATGGCAAGTGAAAGCTGATGCTGACTCCTGAGTGTAGTTTGACTCATGCCATTCATGCATATTCATGCCAATGTCCTGTTCTAGGACCAGCATGATCCATTGAGAAGATCTATATTTCCCCCCCCCCCCCCATGTTGTTCTTCTTTTAGGCTTCCTCTTGCTCGAGACACGTGCCTCATTTTGAGAAGAGGGGAGGAAGAGACATCAATGTCTTTATTTTCTTAGAAGGAAAAAGCAACATCTAAAACCCATGGTGTTCTTAATAGCCAGTTCCTCTGAGTGGTGAAGAGGCTTCTAATTTAATTTTATAGCTGGCTGACATAGGGTATGATGCAATTAATATTTCTGTTCATCTCCCCAAATTAGTAAGATCTGTCTAAATTTAATTTTGAGCCTGAAAGCATCTTAGAAACAAAAATGTTCTGTAGTATTCAGTGTGAATGGAAATGGAGTAATTAATTTGGGGGGGGGGAGGGATAAATAAAACACTGTATTTTTAACTTTCTTTCCTGGGTGTTGGAGGAAATCCAAATGCCACAACATTGTACCGGGGCAGAGGAGTCCGTGCAAATTCACCCATGAACCAAAAGGGAATGTGGCTTCTCTAATCATGGTGCCGTGCCAAGAGTCCTACAAAACTTTAAATGAATGAGTAATGAATGATATTTAGATGTCCTTTAATGTAAGAAGAACAAAACAATTTAGCATGAGGCTAATTCAGCTCCTGTCACTCGGGGAGCTTTAGTCAGTGTGATGCCAAGTCGATACGCAGAGCTCCTGAAGTCGTAGTTGTACCTTTTCCATAGGCACAGGGTTTGTCAGTGTGGCTGTTTCAATGGTGGGCTCTTTAATTAATATGAAAAAAAAACCAAACCAAACAACCAAACCCTGGAAGCTCACAGCAAAACGCTTCAGTAAATTCCACTGGGGAGCTTAGCTGGGAAAAAGGTATCTTTCTTTGTGCAGGGTGGCTGTGGGGATCCAGGGTTGCTCCTGAGAGATGGCAATATCTGGAGACAGAGCTGCTTCCCATTCCTGCAACCCTTCCTGAGCGTGTTTGACATGGGGTCAAGCTTCAGGGGGAAGAAGGCAGAGGTTGCTTAGGCGAGTGGTGATAAATAGTTACAGAGTGTATGTGGGTGCAGGGTGCTGCGTGGTTTGCCGTGAAAGAGCGGGAAGAAATGGAATAAGCATAAGGCTAAAACCTGCTCTGGAGAGCTTGGGCATATCTGAGGAGATTCCAGCAAGGAGGTGCTGGATTTGAAAGCTCATCCCCACCATCCAGGAGGGGAAATTTAGTGCCTCTTAGTGAGAGGGAAAACAGCATCTCCTGCATGTGGGCTTCCATATGCAAGGCATGGTAAGAAGGATACGGTTATCCTGGGTTTGGAGGGTAACACAGCCCAGGGCAGTGGACGGTGTGGAAAGCTGCAGCGAAGCTGGCAGCCCTGCCAGGGTGCCCTCGAGTTCAGGAGTGAAGGTGTCGGGGTCATTGCTCCTGCGTCCTGGCAGGAGGGCACATACCAGGGCTCTGACTCTGCAGCCGTGGTGCCGTGGAGGGCAGGGACAGAAAGCAAACACTTCTTGGCTGGTTAAGTGTGCTGGGCAGAAGGCAGCTGTCCAGGTAGGAGCGTGGGCACTCTGAGCAGTGGCTGAGTTTTGCAACAACCCTTGGCAGCAAAGGCTGTTCTTCAGCTTCTCCTTGCTGAGCTGGTGCTTGAGGACTTCAAATTAGAATTTATTTTTGTTTTATTCTGGCTTATAAACAGCCTCCAGAAAGTCTTAATTCAGATGCATTTGAAGAGCTACAACATCCAGGCCCTTGTGGACCTCAAGGTTTTTTTCACCAAAATCCCGAATGGTGAGCACTGAGTTTCTTGGATAGTGAGGACTCTGCTCAGCTTTTACAATCCTCATTTGGTTGTGTTTGGACAGCTGAGATCGGCGAGTGCTGTGATGTAAGCAGGAACCTTAAAACTCTGCTCTGCAGGAAAGCTTTTGAGCTTGGTAAGTTGGAGAGAGTCCCTCGATGCGATGAGGAGAAGTAATTTCCTACTCGTCCTCTTCTGTTCCTTTAAACAGCTCAGTCTCCTGTTGGAAACCAGATACTGGGATTTCTAGTCAGGGTTTTTCCACCAGTTTCTATAGTCTTGATGTGGGTGGGTGGAGCAGAGGTCTGGACAGATCTGGTAATGAAACCAGAGGTAGTTTGCTGCTAGCTGGGAAAGCGCTTCTGATTGTTGCAGTGTAACTGGGAGGATTTGGGAAAAATAATATTGAATGAACAGCTCAAAATTTCCTGATTCGTCATCGGGGCAGCAATTCTTGTAAGCGACAGGGAAGTAAACTCTTGATTTGTTTGGATTGCTGGCACTTACATAATGATTGCTGAGCTTTGGGACACTAATTCAAGCATATTAGCTGTCTTAACCCGCAGAGCGATGACCTGAGAAGGCATTTCTCCAGTTCTCTTTAATGGCTCAATAACTGATTTGGAGGGTGGGAGTGTGTAATCACATCAGCACCTTGAGCTCTTGGGCATATCTTGGTGCTTTAGGGGAGAGGCTGCGTTATCGCCACCTCCAAAGAAGTTTGATATTGGCATGACTCTCACCTCTGAATGCATAGTGGGGCCTTAATTCCATTATGTGCTTTAAAAGGTTATGGGAGGATTTCAGGTTTTTATAGTACAGCTGTGGTAAACTGCTCTTCAGCTTCTGCTGTGGTTTGTGTGGGTTACTGGGAAGGAGTCTGGTTTGGGACTGGGGCTTGTTTTTGGATGATTTGGGTTGGAGTCACAGTTACTGCTCCACAGGGAACCCTGGAGGGCTGTGGGCATTTCTCAAGAGGTGAAAAAAAATAATGGGCTGCCATCAGCCACTGGATGTTTGGAATGACAGCAAAACAGTTTTCTGTATGTATTTCTGTAGACATGTGCTGTGATTATGTTTTATATATGTCAGAAGAGAATTTGATGAGAATAACTTCACTTGTGATTGTAATTTGTTTCAAGACCAATACCATAACTTAAATAACCTCCTAAAGGTAGAAACACTGCAGAATCATTTTCCTGAGGTGGGTGGTTTACCTATTTTAAGGCTACCTTTTTTTTTTTTTTCTTTTAAGAAGGAAATAGACATTTTATATTTATCATATCAGATGAAATTGAAATCTAAATATTTACATCTTTTCACTGGATCTGAGGTTGAGCACCAGTTGTAGGCGTTGCCAAGCTGTTTAGTTGTCTCCTTCACTGAGTAGGTTGATTTCTTCAGGATGGTGGAGAGATGGAGCCTTATATTTCTGTCTGTTATCTTCCAGCCAGTCTCTGCATCTGGAAATACTTCCCTTTGTGGGCCTGGTGACCTGGCGTTATGTTCAGGGGGTGTTCTAGCCTAAACATACTGAAAGCTAAACATGTGTTATCTCCAGCAGAATGCAGAATTAACTGCAAACTGTGAAACTGGAGGGGGAGTTCAGGATGCGACTATGTAAATAACTCGGAGATGTTTTGTGAAAAAGAACAGAAGGGGGAAGAAGGCCTCTTGCTTGCTTTTTCTCTGCCATCCTCCCCTCCTCAGTAGCACTCTCCATGGCTGCCTTTCAGTGCTCTTTCCAAGCAGAGGTGGAGGATCAGTGCTGTTTTAAACAAGGGTGACCCAGTAGCAGGCGTCTGAAATGTTGCAGGTCACAAGTCAGTAGAAAGAGACAGTGAAAATCCCAGTGTTCTGTCCCCAGTTTTGCTCTATCTTGTTTCCAGGTGGCCTGTTAGTTTTGGTGGGTTTTTTTTGGTTTTTTGAGCATGGTGCTTTTAGGCTCCTGATCCACCAGAGCAAACTGATGGAGAAGAGCAGGTAGCTTGGTTTGTTTTCCCTTTCTCCTTTTGTTTTTGAACATCATTTGTCTAGATTCTTGGGACCCATTATTTGTCCAACCTGGATTGTAAAATACTGCTCCAGGTTTTAACTTCAACAGATGGTAAACATCTTCCATCAAATACCCTCAAAAATGTGTTGAGCGTGGACACAATGCATCTTTTGTCTGTTGTGGGACTACAGAATAATTTTTAATGCTGTTTTTTGCTTACATTTAACACATACAAATAGGCCTTTCAAAAAAGGCACATTTATCCAATGCACTACATCGGTGAGGGGGAAGAGCCTGCTTGAAGGATTAAACTTTTTGTTACAGCTTCTGTTTGTTGCTCTGGCTTCCCAGCTTTAATCTATCAGTTTGGTTAGAAAAGCAAGAGAGAGTTTGATTTCCCTTGCCGAGGGTGTGCACTTTGTGTGCACTGCCTGATGCTTGGAGAAATAGTACTGGAAATGCACCATCACTTGTGTTGGGATGGTGGGGGGGAAAAGACTCTGGATAGTAAAACTTTGGAGTTCTAGAGTCTTATAAACTGATTTCTGACAGTCACTTTTTATCCTTCCCCTTCATATGGGTACCTCAGCAGAAAAAGGAGCTTGACACAAAGGGGAGATTTTATTGTCTACTGGAACATCTGTATTATCAAAGGTAGATATGTTAGAGCACTTTCTTTTCTCCCCTGCTCTGTCTTTTTTTGTGTGTGTGTCACTTTGCCGACAAAACTTGTGTTTTATTCCTCCTTGTCAAAGTAGAACAAAAAAAGAAAGGTAATGTTTTATCTTGAACGTTGTTACCAAAATCAGCAGCTAAACTGTGCTGAGAGTGTTTTTATTCCTGGTCTAAAGGCTGAGTATAACTTGACTTTTAGATCTCCCATTCTTCCTAAATCAAGTTTATGGTACCAGCAGTGAGGAGAGTCAGCTTCTGATTACAAACAGGTTTGGAGCCACTGGAAAACCCCTTGAAATCAGTTTGATAACAGTATGAGAAGCACTTTTTTTCCCCCTATTCCTATCAAGTATTCTGCAGAGGTTTCTTGCAGCAACCTTGTAGATCTTGTTGATGTCAGTCTTTCCTGCATATTTTATTTCACTTGCTTTTAAACTTCCTAGAAGACTGCAAGCAGGTAAACTTTTCAAAGCTTTTTTTTTTTTTTTTTTTTTTTTTTTTAATATTTATGGAAACCTTGGATCAGTGATGCAGCTTAACTAAAATTTATGGAAACCCGGGATTAGTGAAGCAGGAGTTGACTAAAATTTATGGAAATGTGGGATCAGTGAAGCAGGTTAACTAAAATTTATGGAAATCTGGGATCAGGGAGGCAGGAGTTAACTAAAACTGTTTGTGCTGTGCAGGGGGAGTGCAACCTGTTGGTGCTTGGAGCCCCTTGCAGTGAGGTTTTCTTGAAGTTAAATCTCTTGTTTCTTACTTTATGTAGCTCAGGTGGGTGTCTCTGGAGCTGTTGGGTGTCAGAGGTTGTGGCCAGGTGAGTGTGAGCTGGGTGAGTCTCTGGGTGCACAAACTCAGCTGGAGGAAGGCAGGGGAGCCTGAGTGGTGCTTGGTTAAGCTTTACCCTTGCAGCCAGTGTGGCAGCAGCTGGCCCAGACCCCCTGGCTGGGAGAATTTGAGCAGTTACTAAAGGCAGCACAAACACAGGCACACGTTACAGAGCCCAGGGGCTTAACGTTGCAGTTATCAGAAGGTATTCCATCTGGAGGTGGAAAAAACCAGCCCTTACAGAGTTTCTTTATCTCAAGGCTGGCAACGAGCGCAGAGTGAGTGACATGTTTCCATTTGACTCATCTGTTGTCAAAATGGTGACACCCTTGAGTCACATTAAAAATGAGACCTTGTAGCTGAATTGGCACATCATTCTGGTAAGCATGGAGCAGGTGTTTGTTGGCTTTATTTGGTTTTGTCCTTGTTAAGAAAACTATTAATTTATTTATTTAGTTTCTTTCCTTGAGACGAGATGAAATTGATTAATGCTATAACTAATGTTCCAGGTTAAAAATAACACAGGAACCTGATTCAGGTAGAATGCTGGATGTTAGCTGTAAAGATGTTCAAATAACCTGCTTTACAACCATCTAAAGTCCTAAAAATAAAATGAAATTTTAAAAAGAAAAAGAAAAAAAAGAAGAAAAACGAAAACTGAGTGCCCAGTAGCCAGATGGTTGGAAAAGAACACCCCACGATCAATGAGGCAATATGTAAATATTTTCAATCATTATCCCAGTTACTGCTGTGTTGACATTGAAATTCAGAGTGCTATTCCACGGGACTCCTCATTGATCATCAGATGAGCTCTGATAAAATAGAGGATAAAAGCACAATACTGAGCATTATTATGGATTGTGGGGTTTGTTGACAAGGACAGGCTTCCATCAAGGTCTACGAATGGATTTCAAACCCTCTAAGCATGTTACTGAGACGTTGCCTTTCTTCTCTGGCTGTCAAGCACCAATTAAATGGTGTATTATTTCTTGAGCTGCTTCATTTAAGGTGAAATACTGCATCGTTGACTAATTTTTCTGCGCTAATTGCCACATTTATAGGGGAAGGGGCAAGGTGAAAGCTGATGTAGAGTTCTCTGCTTTAAGTATAAGTAGCTAGAAGTGACTGGAAAGTAAGATAAATCAAATGGTTGAATTAAAATATGTTTTGGAAAAAAAAAGGTCCTTCTAAAAACAGTCTGTAGAGACCCTGTCTGGCTGATTCACTTAGAAATCTTCACAGGGGTGCTAGCATTCTCATGCATAAAACATGAAGTGCCTTTAGCATACAGAGGTGCTGAACCCACCCAGAGGCTGCTTAATTTATTTTTTTTTCTCCCCTCCTCCTCCATTTTTATGCTCTTGGAAAAAAAAAAAGAAAATCTTATAGGTTTTACTTCTCTCAGAGGGGAGTTTGAAACTTGACTCTAAATAAATGATGATAAAGGTTTCTTTTTAAGATCTGAATCTGTAACTGCCTACCTCAAAACAACACCATGGCAGCGTGGAGCAGCTGCTGCTGTTTGTGGTTCCTGGGACCCCACTGTGAGGGAAGCAGGAGGTCAATGAAGGTGAGGTCTCCTGGAGGGTGTTCAGGAGGTCACCTTCTGCTTGGGAAGGTGAGGTCTCCTGGAGGGTGTTCAGGAGGTCACCTTCTGCCTGGGAAGGTGAGGTCTCCTGGAGGGTGTGGGGAACAGGCTGCCACTGTTGATGTGTGATGTTGAAAGTGAACTGTTCCCACTTCACGTAGAGTGATGCGAGGTCCATAGAAAAGAAATCTTGTCAGGGTGCACATGGAGTGTAGACTCTTTTGGTTTGGTGTGTGGTTTTTGTTTGTTTTTGTTTTTCTAATGTATTTTTCTTGCAGCCTGCATTATTGCCTACTGTGTAAGAGGAGGCTGGGGTGTGAAGTGTTACAACCCGTTTCATAGGAGGGAATTATGACTTTAAAGAAAGGAGGACGAGGGCTTTGCAGATGGAAAACTCATTATACCATGGCAAGGTCCAGAGCCCAGGCAGCTTTCTGGAAACATTTTGCTGTTTGCTTGCTTTCTTTCCCCTCGAGTCTGGCTGCTTATAGGGAGGCCAGGACCCTGTGCTCCTCAGGGAACATAACCCCAGATGCACTTTGGAAGGTCCAGATGTTAAAAGCATCAGGCAGGGCAAAATGGTGTAGGTGCCTTTCCGAGCTGCTCGTATTTTCTAGGTAACTGCTGCTTTTATCTTGCGTGTTGATTAATTTCCTGGCACATCCCTTGTTCCTCTGATTACAGAGTTCTTTAGAATTTTGAATTTATTTCTCTCTGGTTTTGTTGCTTTTTGGTTGCTCACATCCCCTATTGTTTTAGGGTGACTCATTTGATACAAGACTAGAAAACCCCTTCTGTGAAGTTGAAGGGTTCTTGTGACTCTCCGTGGTCTAAAACCGATGCTTTGAAACCACGAGTGTGCAGGGTTTGACCACAACTGACACTTGGTAGGGCTTAATATTTATTAATGGAGATTGTGGAAAGGCAGTAGGCTGAGCTGAACCAGCTGTGGTGTTTGCTAGGAGCAGTTCTGCTAGTTTGCTTATCCCTGCAAGGCAGTGCTGTCGGTGTCTCTGGCTTTGCAGCAGCAGCACATGAATCTCACTTGCTGTTGTTGTTGCTTGACAGGACTCTGATCTCAGGTGCCAGGCCACAGCGTGTTCTGGTCTGTGGTTGTCACTGAGTGTGTTTGTTCAGGTAACAGTGAGGTGGAAATTCTGCCCATCCCACCAATATAAAGTGTTTTAGCAGTGGCAGTGGTGGTACCTCCTTAGGAGGAAAGGTGGAGCACAACGCATCAGTTAAGCAGAGAAACCTTCGGAAGCCAGCAGAAGGCATCTTATAATTCATGGTCCTCTGTGGAAAGGTAAATGCCAGTTCTGTTAGTGTAATGTAAAGTTTTCAACATCTGTGTTAAAAATGAGCCTCTTGCCACCTACTGAACGGCACCTTCCACCTTGCAAGGTAGCTGTGGTCAGCTCCTGTGTGCTTCCCATGGTGCTCCAAAGCCAAACACGGTCTTTGCGTGCGTTCAGGTCTGAGCTGCTCCGATGCCCAGGGACTTCCTTGGAGAGATGATTCCCTGAAGGCCTCCTGAGGAAGGGAGGAAGATTGTAATGTTTGTCTTCAAATCACTCATAATAAAACTGGTTTTCTAGCCTTTTGGGAGCTCTTGCCTCGACTGGCATTTCTCAATGTTTTTGTTGAGTTGCTTTTTCCTGGTGGGTTGCTTTGGACAAATGTGTCCCTTCTTTAATAATGTTGAAGTCTCCTGCACTTCAGTAGTATCATTTTAGAACAGAACCAGTTTCAACTGGGTATTTGATCACCACATAACACAAAATATCTCTGGAACGCAGACAGGGTTAATTATTAACAATCTAAAAGAGGCTTAAACCTGACAATTTTTAAGTTTAAGTTTTGCATTGGTAATCTGTTCTCACACCTAAAAATAAGTAAATTAAGAATAGCATCAGTGAGGCTTCTGGAAACTGCAGTGACTTCAAAAAGTGATGACTTGGGAGTACAGTCAAGGTGAATTGTGCATGATTATTCCAGAAAACAAGTTTTAGAAATGCATCGTAATGTCCTAGACTAATTATCTGTTACTTTCAGTATTTGCTTGTGGAGAAAATGCTGGTGTTTGTTTTCCCAAAGACAATACTTTCAGTTTCTGTTGTTCAGAAATGTTCTTGCTTTTAGTCACTTTTGATTTCAGTGGTGTTAGCAAGTGCGGAGAGAGCTGTCTGTTCTCTTTGGAGTAATTGTTTCAGAGTTGCTGAAAATAAGGAATTTTGTCATCCTCCCCCAATCTACAAAAAATGGGGAAAAAAAAAAAAACCCAAACCCAAAACTTAAAAAAGAATAAAGCAAGTAGGAAAATTGATTTTCTTAAATTGAGGAGGTTTTGTGTTTGTTCTTCCAGGTTTTCTTAGCTACCCAGTGAGGCTTTTGAGAGGGACCCACCATGGGGGCAACCAAACACTGAAACTTGTTCAGAAATGGTGGGTCCAGGCTCCTGCTACTTCTGACAACTGCACCCTGCTCTGCAAAACCAGTGGAATGGAGCAGGGCTCGGGGCTGATGCCGTTTATTAAAATTTATTTATTTAAGAGTAGGTTATGGTGGATGTTTCTTTAAGGAGGATGTTGTCCAGAATATCCAGCATCTCCAGAAACTTGTCTAGCTTGTGAAAACAAATGTAGAATGGGTATTGACAAATCCTGATGCACTTGAGCAATAAATTATTATATAGCATTTAAAAAGTGGTAAGATTCAATTAGACTAGACAGATATTGGGTTAAAAAAAGCTATGTAGAGATAATGAATCTTTTAAAAAATAAAAGTCATGTCAGAATTCTTGTTTACTTGCAGATCATTCTGGTAGAATGGCTAAAAGGACTAATGAGACACTTGCCTTCTTGGAAAAAGCATTTAAAAGTTCAAATGCAAAGCGAGAGGAAATTTAAATATATTTACTACTTGATTTAAATTTAAATTGTACAAATTTGAATAGGTAATTTAGGGAGAAAATCCTTTGGGCTTTAAGTCATCGCGTTGTTTGTAACAGTAGGGGAAGAACCACTTTGAATTACCCTTTGTGAAAAAAACAAAAACAAAACTTAAAGGATTTTCTAAGAATTTAGTGGATTAATTCTGTCCCAAAACACACACACAAATTCCTGATGCAGGTTTATATCTGTTAAATCATCCACTACTTTTCTTCAGCTGATCTCAAGGTGTAATTTTAAAAGTAGTAATGATTTTCACTGTTAATTTTGTTGTAAGTCTGCAAAGTCCATTTTATTCCTGCTCTTGGTCTTGACTGTATTAATATCAGGAACAAGAGACAATACAATAAAAGAAAACCAAGACTGAGCTGTGCAACTCATTGCAGTCACATTTGGGTGATGTCAAAGAATGGCACTTAGTGAGTACGTAGGACAACTGCGTCCCTGAGTGTGTGTTACCAGTACTATCCTGACTGGTTGGATCAGCTTGGACTGGTCATACATGGGGCTTTCAACTCTGCAGGTGCCTGGCAAAGCTGAGCAAATGCTGCAGTACTGCTGTGTTTCCTCCTTGCTGTGCACGGGAGGATGCAGATGTGCACGGGAGGATGCAGATGTGTCAGGAGGATGCAGATGTGTCAGGAGGATGCAGATGTGTCATGGTCGCTTTGAGACTGTGGTGGAAAGCTGCACATAAGCCAAACCTGGCACCTGGGAATCCCTCAGCTTTAAAACTCAAGATCAACTTCCTAAGTCTTAGCACTACAGACTGGAGCTGTAGTTTCCAGCTCGGATAGATCCACATCTAATAGTTGCATCAGAAAAGGTTCTAAGATAGGTTAAGCAACTCGATACTCAATTTTTTAAACTTTTGGGTTTATTTTTTAAACCCAACCTGGAAAAGCAGAAGTGGCATTTGGGCTCCATGCGACTGGCTGAGCTGTGAATCAGCAAATGACGTTAATAAGCATTTGTGGACTAAATATATTTTTAAGCTGTCTGGCTGCTCGCTCTTGGTGAGATTGGAGATTAATGGTCCTGAACTGTTACTCACATTTGCTCTTCCTTCAGGATGAATCTGAGCTGGGCAAGCACTATTATTTTTTGAAATTGCTGTGCAAGAAGGTACAAGAGTAAAGAGCAGGGTGTGGGTTTTTTTTTTGTTGTTGTTTTTGTTTTTTTAACAGGCAGATTTATGTCTTACTAACATGTAACTGAAGCAGAGTATCACAGCTAAAAGTATCAGTGGTTTCTCCAGGCATTTCATGTTCTTTGGTGCAGGGAGCAGAGTAGTTTCATTTTTCTGTTTATTTTTTGTATAACCCTTTGGTTGTGGGTGCTGGTCTTAAGGCTTAGGATGCGGGTCTCAGTTGAGGAGATGTGGGGTTTTCTTGTGGATGTGGACCCAGATGTGCATGTTCTGGTGCAAAACACCAGGAAGGACAACTGTGCCCTTCCTGACGTGAAAGGGAGAGGAATATTTCAGCTGCTGGGGAGTTCAGTGAGTTAAAGGCAGCTTTAATCTGAGCGGGTGGTTTTCAGGGAGTGTGTGGGAGCTGCTGAGGCCCTGTCCTCCTCATGTGCATAGCCAAGCTGATCTCTGTTGACTTCCTGAAGCTGTGCTGGCTGCCCGGGGGTCACTTGTCAGGGGAATGGCTGCAAAACCTCCAGCATTTCCCTCTCCATCTGTCCTGTTAGACCTCGTGCTACTGAGAGCTGTTGCTCTACTCTGTCTGTTGCTTGGAGGACAGCAGGAGCAGGCCAACCAAAGAAGCCAAGAAATTAAAGAAGACTTAAAAGGAGCTTGAATATACTCAGGGAGATCTAAGAAGAGAGGGGAGTGACGGCTGGGAGAGGGGAGCACATCTGTGTGCCCTAAAGTGCAAAGCAGATGCTTTAGAAGCAGCATTAAAACCAGTTTCCAGTGGTTGGAGGTAATGGTGAGACTCTGCCCGAAGGAATCTCTTAGAAAGACAACGACCTGCCTGGCATAACGAAGCCAACCACATAAGCTGCTCAGCAGGTTACAAGTTCCTTCTGGCCCTCAGCTTGCCTGACAAAAATCAGCCTTGGGGGAAAGCAGGTAGCTGATGGCTGGAAAATGAAGTGGAAATGAGCTGCCTGGGGTTGGTATTTCCCAAGCTTGCGTGGGAAGGGAGCTGGATGGGTCCTCCTGGGTGCTGCTGGTTCATCACCCCTGTCTTTGCCATCCCTTGGCCCTGGCAGCCGTGGGAGGTGCCTCCTCCTGCCACACCTGGAGGAGCGAGTACTTGTGAGGTTTATAAAGGCAGCTCCAGCTCATTTTCCACCCTCAAACGTGGTATCCTGTCTGGAAGAACGGCGCTGCGTGGCATTTTTTTTTGTCTGTGATGATATCCCCTTTGTGGAAATCACTCAATATCCTATTTAAAAGAGAAATGCTTTAGGGAGAAGTTAAGGTATTGGAGAGAGAGAGAGCGCATGCGAGCGGTCAGTGCAACGCGCGCCTGTTTTCTTCTCTTCTTCTCTTTTTTTTTTTTGAAATTTCCATGAGTTAGATGACGATGACTCATAGCTTGGAACGCTCTTTAAATCCCTGAGGTGCTCATTGCCGCCTACTATCACGTATTGAATTTCTGACATACCGGAGGGATGTCTGCAGAGAAACTCTGATGTGCAATTATAAAATGTTGTCGCTTTATGTCGTTTGCATAGGAGCCATTAGCATGGTGTAACTGTGAAAATAATGCAGCTTTATTCTTGCTGTTGATTTCCCATGGGCATGGCAGTTAAGCAGCTGTGTTTTATCTTTCTCTAGGATGTTGACACATGTGGACCAACAGTGACATCCTTTCTCAGCAATGCTGTCTTGACTCCCTCCTGCATTCAGAAGCATCTAGAGAGGCTTTTTGCAGAAGGTAGGTTCTGGCTTTTCAGCTGGATGGCTGTTCTTTTTTTATTTGTATTAGAAAAAAACTCAACATCTAGATGTTACTAGGGAGAATGGTAATGAGTGTGATGGATACGAGCTCGCTGATGATGAGAAGAGGGGATTAACCTTAGCTTGGGTTCCACTTGAATAGATGCTCAGGGGGAAATGCAATAAAATGGGAGTCTGGAAGAATGGCTGTACGAGTTGCCTTTTAGAGCTTGGCAGTCACAGGACATGGGTGGCTTAAATTGCACAGATGTGTGCATTGGTAATAAACCTCTTTTTAAAAAAACCCACCTAATTCTCCCCATCTTTTTCTGCTCAGTTGGCATCCTGATTTATTTAAAATCTTTCAAATAATTAAAAGGGAGAACGCACATCCTGTATAGCCAATTAGCATAGATTTTCTTTTTTAATGTATGTTTAAATCTCGAGTGGGTCTTTTAACCAAACAAAAAAATCAAAAAAATCTTAACCTTGTTGATATTTGATTTGTGCTGAAATAAACAGTGTGTAGCCTCTGGTATTATCATTAAACTGTTGTTAATTTCTACCTTTTATTTGTTTTTTTTCTCTGAACTTTTAATTTGCTTTACATTGCCAAGAGGATTGACATGCAGAACTTCCTCAGTAAAGAGTGTAGATGGGGAAGCAAATACCCTGTGGTGGTTTTTAACAAGTAAATTTTAAGAGCTTTTGTTCCTCTTTGTGACCGTGTGTACCTGCTACTCCCTTGTGCTCTAACCTTTGGAGTGTTACTTGTGGGTTCGCTGTGTATGTGTCCAGTTCTCCACAAACCTCTTTTGTGTGACTCCTAGAAATGTGTATCATGGTGTTAAACCTGCCTACAAAATTAGTAGCTGAACAGGAGTTTTTCAATAGATGAGGTATCAACTTCTAGACTGGCTGCGTAGTTTTGCATCTTCATTTTCTTCCAGTACTTTCCTCACCACTCAATTTGATTTTATATTTTTTTCCTCTGTCTCAAAGGGTGTTTTTAACTCATCTCCACCAAATGTTTATCTTTGTGGTGCTACTGTGGTACAACAACTTTAAATTGTTGCTGCTGGATGCTAGAAGTCAAAAAAATCTGGTGTTTTTTTTAAATTATTTTTTTGCTTAAGAGTAACAAATTGCTGGGAAGAATAGAGAAAGGGTGAATAAGTTTGTGTCCGAGACTGTTCACTTATCAGACTGAAATGTGTGTTCACATCCTCTGGATTTATACCTCGGGGTTGCAGGAGTTACACTGAAACCCCAGTGACACCAGCTCTGTATCAACATGCAGTATCTTTACTGGAAATCCTTGAAAACTAAGGGTGATTCGAATACCTGAATTATCTCCTGGCAGGTAATCAGCTCCCAGTTCATTCATTGCCATTCTCTACGTCGATTCCCTTCCTGAAACCTCTCTCTTCAGGATTAGCAGGGTTGAGGGTCAGCCTGGATAAGCTGCTCCCAGTGCTGTGGCTTTTCCCTCTGTGGGATACCTGATTTCCTCAGGAGAAAGCCCGGCAGCTTCTCTTCAGCCCACTGAGGCTCTCTGGAGGAGCGACGGACAAGTCTCTCTGGGAACAAAAGCTGCTGGCAGCAGCTTTAACAGAGGACTTTATGCTCATAGAGACATTAATTGCCACGTGAATTTCTGCCGAGGGAGAACATCTATGCCCCAAGAGCTTTGCTTCCCTTGCTTCAGATCACGCGCTGCCCCTCTGCTCCCCGTCGGGCGTTGTAGGGGGGAGCGTGTTCCTCTGAATTAACGCGAAGAAGAAATGCAATCCTTGGCAGTGGAGAGTTCGCTTTGCCCCGGGGCTGCAGTTCTGCTCCTTTTGCTTGCCTGTAGGACTTAACAGGGCTGAAGAGAGGCATCCAAGTGGTCATTAATTTCCCAGGCAGGTGAAGGAAAACCGCCTTCAGAACCGTCCTCACAGCGCAATTAATCCGTGCGGCTTGCGTCACTAGAGAGTGAGTAACGGCCGTGGATTGGCAGGTAAGGAACGGAGGGAGAAAAATGGGTTTGAAACCTTGTCAGGGAATGAGGTGTATGTGAAAACAAAAAGCTGAACAGCAACGTTCAGGAAAATGCTGTAGGCACCGGGTAATTTTCCCCTCTGTTCTGCCAACATCCCTGTGCAGCCTTTTATTTTTTCCAAACCTGGAAGCTTTGAGTCCAAACTGCTGGACAGAGTGAAAATGATGGGAGGAGGTTCCTCTGCAAGTTGTACCTTGGCAGTATTTTGCATAGAATTATTTTAAAATAGAGGAAAGTGTCCTCGATCCCTAGTGTGAGTGGAAGGGCGGAGCAGAAGGCGAGGGGTGTGCGCACGTGTGTGAGCTGTGCCCGGGGTGTTGGCAGCGTGGCTGTGGGACCTTGGTGAGAAGGCAGCGGGGGAAGCAGTGTGATGGGAGAGATGGAGGATGCTGGTACAGAATCAGGAGGTACCTGCTGCTCTGTCCTTCAGCTGTCCAGGGGCACTACACTGCCTGTTTGTGTTTCTGTCAGTCCTGCAACAGCAGAAACGTGGGTGGGGTGGGGTGAGGTGGGGAGTGAGTGTTTCCCTCTGTAAGAGGCAGAGACTGACGTTGGGCAGGAGGGTGTCGTAGAATCACAGAATGGTAGGGATTGGAAGGGACCTCTGGAGATCATCGAGTCCAACCCCCCTGCCAGCCCAGGAACACCCAGGGCAGCCCACACAGGAACAGAGCCAGGTGGGGCTGGAAAGTCTCCAGAGAAGGAGACTCCACAA